>CAUYON010115421.1:0-13336 GCA_963573935.1 Arctocebus calabarensis | reverse complement strand
TCGAATCCAGCCTGAGCCCGCCAAACAACAATGATGGTTACAACCAAAAAATGGCCGGGCGTTGTGGCGGGCACCTGTGGTCCCAGCTACTTGGGAGGCGGAGGCAGGAGACTCGCTTGAGCCCAGGAATTGGAGGTTGCTGTGAGCTGCGATGGAGACAGCTTGAGGCTCTGTCTCAAAAAAATATATATATATTTTATTTACAGATGAAGGGAAGAAAACAGGGTGGAGAGATAACAAAGATAGATTCTTTGAATTTATCTTTAAAAATCAAAGCCTAGATGCTTAGAATTCTTTTTGATGATGTAACACTGATACCATATAGTTTATCTAATTATATGACTATTTTTAAAATAATCCCTAAAAATTGAGAATTAAGGAAATGAACCTCAATCTGTTTCCACCAGGATGCCATAATCATGAAGACGACCAATCATATGTGACTTAAAACATAATAACTGAAGTTTGTAGCCAAAGTGTGACATATACCCCAAACACAAAACGAAAAAAGTTGACACCAGTTCTGGTAATCACACCGTTGGCACTGCACGGGGGTTGTTCTTCTGAGACTGTCGGGGTGGGCGGTGAGGATTATGTCCGTCTCCTTGAAAACCCTGACCTCAGAAGAGAAACTAAATGAGCCTGGAACATCCTTCCATCCCTCCTGGAACATCAGAAAGTAAAGACGCTCTCAATGTCATGGCAAAAGAACATAGGAGCCTTCCTGAGACGGTTCCCATGGGCCAGCGAAAGGATAACCTGGGCGTCAGTAGGACAGTAACTGCGATTAAAATGCACCAAACATGTTTCATTGTGTGAGTTCATAATGATATAAAACTAGTCAATTTTGGAAGGATTCCACAAAACCAAGACTTGATTATTATTTTTTTTGTATAGAGACAGAGACTCACGTTGTTGCCCTCAGTAGAGTGCTGTGGCATCACAGCTTACAGCAACCTCTAGCTCTTGGCTCAGGCGATCCTCTTGCCTCAGCCTCCGGAGGAGCTGGGATTACAGGTGCCCACCACAACACCCGGCTATTTTTTTTTTTTTTTTGCTTGCAGGGCCGGGTTTGAACTTGCCACCCTTGGTATATAGGTCCGGCACCCGACCCACTGAGGCACCGGTGCCACCCAAAACTTGATATTTTTAAAATTAGTAAATGAAGGGAATTAACTTGCCTTTCCCATGAGACCTGAAAGGTATTTGTTATAGAAGTATTTCACCTTAAACAGACAAGAAATAACAAACAAGAGAATTACAAAATCATCATTCTGCAAAAGCACTAGTTAGTCCAGATCACAACCTTCACTAACCGATGACACCAACAAAAGGTACAAGAGGAATGTTCCTCCCGGCCAAGCACACGCCAGCACCCAGGAAGGGGTCTAACCAAGCCACACTAGAACTGCGGTCTAACCCGGCCTCCAGAGAGCCACCGATGTAAGGAAAATCCTGAAGGAAGAGGAGCGTGCTAAATGACTCCAAGGCGATACAGTAAAAGAAAAACACACGCAGACAGGAAACGCCACCAGAAAACAATCCAGCTTTGTTCACAAACACATTACATGGGAAGGAGAGGACAGTGGCCCTGGAACCTGTTCACTACAAGGGACTTAAAAATGCCACCCACCACCATGTGCAGACGTTATCTGGATCTTGACTCTAACAAACTGAAGGAAAAAACGTGATAATCATGAGATAGTTGGAAATATGGACACAGACTAGATATTCGATGATATTAAGGGATTAAATTTTTAAGTTTAATAATGGTGATGTGGCTGTGTGTGTCTTTTAAGTCACCATCTTTCAGGATACTGAAATATTTACAGATGAAACGTTACAGTGGGGGTAATACTGGCAGGTGGTGGGGTGTACAGAGGACATAAGACAGGGATGGATCAGTAACTGCTGAAGCTGGCTGGGTCAAGGGTACGTGGTAGGTCATAATGCTATTCTAAATGCTTACAATTTGTTTTATGCATAAATTTTAGAAAGTAACTCTTAGCTCAAGAAATTAAAGCTTGAATGTTCTTCTGCCTTCACTTTCTATACACACACAGTATATATACACATATGAACGCACGTTTATAAAATTCAGTGTTTTCTGTTTGTCATGAGACCTTTTTCTCAAGAGATGAGGAATACATTGTTTATCACTCAATACTCTTTGTCCCAAATTCTGATCCCATGAAGTGGGAATTATATCTTTAAATTAGCTACAAGGATTAGAGCAAGGAATAAATATAAACTAATTAACATGATTCTTGCCACATAACTTGCAAACTGCTACCATTAGTGGTTCTAGTTTCCAGTGTTCCAGTTTGCTGACAATTCTGCTGTCCCAAAACAGTATGAGGACAGCTAGCCACGGCCTCCTGCTGCTACCCGTTGGGGAGGCCCAGGGACAGGAGATCCATTTGCTGAAGAAGCTTCAAGTACTCAGAGGACACTCAGGCCCAACTCCCCAATCTGGAAGTGAAGTTTAACCTGAGGATATACAGTTGCTGATGGCCAAGCCACCAACCCTCTGATTTATGATACAGAAAGTTAATATTATTTTGAGGATTAAAAATGTGACACACAGTTTATTAATCCAGTCATCTACTGGTGTGCGCTTGGGTTGCTTCCACATCTTGGCAACGGTGAATTCAGCTGCAATAAACATTCTCGTGCAAATGTTCTTTCCATTGTAGGTAAAATGATGTTTTTTTTTTTTTTACTTCTCAGTAGATATCTAATAAACTATGATATATATATGTATATATACTCACGCATACATACATATATTAATAGACATATTAGCACATATATAACCACGGAATACTATTCAGCCATAAAAAAGATGAAGACTTTACATCTTTTGTATTTACCTGGAGCTAAAACACATTCTTCTTAGTAAAGTATCACACGAATGAAAAACAAGTATCCCATGTACTCGATACTAATATGAAACCAACAGATAAATAATTACCTGCCCACATGAGAGAAAAACCCAATTAAATTCAAGTGGAGGGAGGAGGCAGAAGGGGGGAATAGTAACCTCTGACCTAATGTGTACAAAGTAAGGGTCTAACAGCACACCCCTGGGTGAAGGGTTCAACCACAACTTGAACTATACCTAAGAAATGCAAACAATATAACATAATCATGGGTAGCCTTATATCAATATAACATAATCATGGGCAGCCTTATATCAAGCTAATTTTTTTTCAAGTGATAGACAATTTTTTTTCTTGGTCTGTGTGTAGGTGGAGGTTGCTTTCCTATAAAAACATCATGTGCTGGCTCTTTCTCTTTGTTCTATAGCAAAAAACTCCAGCTGAGGAGACATTCTCACAGCTCAGCGCCACTCCCGAGGCTCGCTGTGGGGAGCAGATGACACAGTTGACCTGCAACTGCCATCCCGGCTCTCGTGCCAGAAAAAGAAGAAATCGCAGTAAATTCTATGAAGCCAACTGCCAAGGTGGGGAGGAGGGTGCACGTAATCAAAAAACGTCTCAGAAGAGGTCATTTCAGAGGGGTGGGATTTGCTTGATTGCCAATTTTATTTCTGTCACTTTTTATATATCTAAAACGTTCATAAAGAGCATTCAAAAATCACTGCCACTGGAGGAAGAAGGCAAGGTCATCTGGCAGATTGTGCAAAGCTGAGTTTTGAGACTCTGGATACTACTCCCCTACCCACCCATCAAATGGTATAAACATTTAAACTGCTTGTGCTCAGATTAAATACGAGTTACAAAAAGAACGGAACAGTAGAAGGGACGTGACAGAACAGTGGCCTTCAGACAAAGGAAAGATGGTCACACCCCTTCCCACCTGTTCAGGGCGGCAGGTCCAGCTTGGCTCATGGGTCAGAGTCCCCACTCCGTGACTTCAGGGTCTCAGCCTGCCTGCGGCTCCCTTTCCTCATCTGTGAATCAGGGCCAACAACCCTCAGTGTGAGAACAGCATGGAGCAATCCGAGACTTAAGTTTCAATGTGAATTACTATTTCCACTCTTCACTGGGCTTTTTTTAAAATGCTATTTTATATACGCTTTCATAATCTGTGTTATATTTAAGAAACATCACTTTGATGTAAATGCGCATTCCTTTACATTTTTTTAGAAAGCAGTAACCTCACAGCTAGTCCTTCCCAGTAAAAATTAGTCTCTGCAAGCTCAGTAAAAGTAAAATTGTAATAAAAATATAAAAATACAGATGTTATAAATATATATAACATGAATATAAAGAAATACATATAAAAATAAGTTACAATGCAGAAAATAAAGTCACTCAGTTCAGGGACAAAAATTTGTTCTACCCAATCTCCACTAACTTTGGAATTAAATGACCAAATCCCCACCTGACGCTGGCAGAACTGACAGGGCCACACGGCCAAAGCCCCAATCTGGGTGATTTATGAAAACACCCATGATGCCATGTCAGTAACAGATGATACGGAGGGCTGGGAGGACAATGTGTGGACTGAATTATATCCCCCCAAATCCCTATGCTGAAGCTCTAACACCTCAAACTGACTGCAACTGGAGACAGGGGCTTTAACGGAGGTAATTACTGTTAAATGAGGTCACGAGGGTGGGACCCTTGTTCAGTGTGACTGGCGTCCTCACACAAAGAGGGAGAGAGAAACCAGAGATGTGCACACACGCGGAAAAGACCAGCTGAGGATGCCGTGAGAAGGGGCCACCCATTATCTACAGACAGAGGCCTCAGAAGGAAGCACACCGCCAGCACCTTGATCTCGGCCTCCAGCCTCCAGAACCCTGAGAAAACACATTCCCGTTTGAGCCCCCAGCCTGCAGTATTAGCCACAGTTGCCTGCTGCTGTCCCACAGCACCCTGGACAACCAGCCTGCCACATGGCACATCCCTACCCCACAGGGCCTGCAAGGGGAGCCACCCTCAGTCCAGGGACTGCCCCAGCACCTATGTCACTGTCACTGACCACACCCCCTCTCAAAGAAGCACCTCATTTTCACTGAGAATTAAAAGGCAACACCATCCTCTGGCATGTTCCTGGCTCTGTGTGCATTTAATTGCCATCCTAGTATTTGCAAGAAGTCATCCGAAATGTCTGAAGCGTGCTATTAGTGTGCACACATCTGCACATCTTGTATAGTGGCACCTGTGTCCAGTCACCAAGGAACACAGCACATTCTTTTTTTTCCCATTCTCTTTGAAATACTACAAAATATCTGACTCAACAATAACAAGACTTCTTCTTCTTCTTTTTTTTTTTTTTTTTTTTTTTTTTGAGTGGACAGAGTGCCATAGCATCACAGCTCACAGAAACTTCCAATTCCTGGGCTCAAGCGAGTCTCCTGCCTCCGCCTCCCAAGTAGCTGGGACCACAGGCGCCCACCACAACACCCAGCCATTTTTTGGTTGCAGCCATCATTGTTTGGTGGGCCTAGGCTGGATTCGAACCCGCCAGTTCAGGTGTACGTGGCTGGCGCCTTAGCCCGTTGAGCCACAGGCGCCGAGCCACAACAAGACTTTTTCATGAAGAATCACTAGGAAAGACTGGACTTGGGCAGACGCATAAAATGAAACTCGCAACGCCTGCTGAATGTCACGCTGCTGACACAGCAGCCCAGGGCCTATCCCCACCTGGTGGACAGGCACCATTCTGACCACACACTGTATATACCCAGGGCCTGTCCCCACCCCGTGGACGGGCACCGTTCTGACCTGCACAGTGTATATACGCCTGTCTTTCAGAGAAGCTTTTCGAATTTCCTTGAGGGCCTCTCCTCTCTGTTGTATCCTGATGGGAACATAAGTCTAAGTCACCTGCGGGCCCTCCCACCTGCCCCACAGAAGGCAGCAGAATCTGAGCCAATCAGATCCTAAGTGGTACCCTGAAGACATGGGCAGCTCCTGCATGTGCCCTGAACCCCAACTGTAGTCCGTTCCCAACACCTCCATGCTCAAAGCCATCCACATTCTTCTAATAAATTCTGAGTCTTTTTGACTTAGCTGGAATGGAATTCTCACATTTTCAACTAAGGCCCTTAACAATCCACTCATCACAGTCCTCAGCTGAATGGCAAACAAATTCTGACAGTTCTAAAAGGTGATAACCACCTGCTTATAGCAAAGATCATGTAAATCTGAGGATATTTTTAGAGTCTCCAATTCTGATGGCAATTTCTAAAAAAAATATTCCCAATATGGTGGCCAGGAGGATCTCACTGGCCTGGGTACACAGGCTTGCCAAATGAGCGTCAGAGCTGTGGACCTCGTCCCTGGAGTATGAGTCCTTCCCTATCTGCATTAAACATCTGGCACATTCCTTGTTGTTACTCAGAGACCTATTCAAGGGAAGAGGCCTTCGAGGGCAAAGCTCGGCCACCCTCCCTCACGTAGTCAAGCTCTAAGGGACTCACCACATGCCCAGTCCTGGATGTGACATTGTGGTCTGGTCTCACAGCCACCATCCACCCGAGCGCTGTGGAGAAATGTGTGAGCCACAGCACAAAGTGTACAGTGCACAGGGCCAAACACCCCACCCTGGCCTCACCAGCAGGAGCTGCTATGAGGGGTCAGTGGGGTTAAGAAAGTGGGCCTGCCGGGAACTCCAGGTGAGGCCTGGTCCCCTCCCCACCACAGGCACCACGGCAGGACAAGACCAGTGGCAGTGCGGGCAAGCCTATCCTAAGGTGCCCTGGGAGCAAAAAGAAAGAACTCCATTTCCAACTCTTTATCTACCCCATGACTCATCCTAAAAAGGCTTAGGGGTAAGGCTCGGGAATTTTCAACTTCATCCTGAAAGCCCCAGTGAGCCATTTAAAGGCTTAAGCAGGGCGAGACTTTATGTTTTGATATCTATGTGTAGGTAAGCCGGCTGTCAGGCAGGAATCACCATGTGAGTGTTCTCCATGTCGACGTGTGTGGACCATGGTGACGCCCACCAAGGTGAGACTTGTTAGAATCACCGCACTCAGTCGTATACACACAGATTCACATCAGCAAAGCATCCTTTTCACAGAGCCGGGCAAAACACACAACTAGGAGCGCGTGTCGTAAAGTATCTCAACAGGATCCCAGAGGTTATCAAAGTGGTGAAACTTGGAAAGCTACAAAATCACCACTGATCTGGAAGAGCTCAACCATTTCCAGGAAAGCTGAGCATGGCCAGAGGAGGGGTAGGGGTGTAGTGTGGATCTCTTGTTTTTTTAATTAAGAGCAGATAGAAGAGGGATCCAAACTCACGGGCATCTGCACGACGAATCAGTTTTGATGCTTCTTGACCCTGCCAGGTACGTGGCTGAGTGGTTATCCACCTACTGGCCAGGAATCGCCCATCTTCCAGGATTTGGCTCACTTGCCGCTCCTCGTGCCACGACACCTGGCGTGGGAGATCCAGAGTAGCAGTTTCCAAAAGTGTGGTACCCAGACCAGCAGCACCACCGGAGGACTCATCAGGAAGCCGCATCCCCAGGTGACCCTGGGGAAAGCTGCAGTGGGAGAACCGCTCATCTTGAACCTTTAAGAATATTTGGTATCAAGAAAAAGCGAAGGAAGTCACACTGGAAAAAGAAAAGCAAAAATGGGCCAAATCAAACAGCAAACTGGATTATTTTGACAAGTGAACAGAATTGACACAAAATGAATTGAGGAATAACCTTGACCAGAACCAGGCTTGCTCAACTCTAAGCAATCACTGGCTTCAGCAATCTCACATCCTGGACAGCAGAGGGTCCCCGGCCAGCCAGGGTCCTGCACACTTACTAACAGCACAGCGAGTTTTCTGGTAACATCCAGAGCACTTACGAGAATAACATTTTTGCTTATGTATCTTAATAGTTTCCTGGAGAGGAAGGCAAAGGTCAGGTTCTCTGTCCAGCACAAAGGTGACAGAGCCTGCAGGGCACAGGAGCTGCTGAAGGGGCCGGCAGGATGGGAGGACCAGCAAGAGTGCCATCTACTCCCAGTCCAGGTATCCTTGCTGTCTAGCCATGCACGGTGTGGCAAGTCTTAACAGGGAAATTGAGGCAGGAATGGTGGGGGGAGTATATGGATTATTTTCTTGTTCTTTCTTTTTATAACTTTAAATTTAAAAGCAGCCCAGCTGTTCTAAGCTTTTGTATGTCCACAGAATGAACATTTTCCATCCTTGGTATTCTCCCCTAATCCCACCTAAAAATAAAAACCCAGATACCTGAACTCCCGGCCAAAATACAAGTCAGCTGTCCAGCATTTTGCTGATGCAGAACCAGGTTGAGAAGCGGCCTCTGTGTGGAAGCGAGTGCTGAACATCATCTCACATGCTTTCACAACACACACACTAACCCTCAATCCCACTCTGAGCATTTCTATGGAAAGCTCCGCAGGAACAAAATCTACAATTTGGGGAAGTACATGGGGTTTTTCTCCCCACCCTGTAAGTAAAAACTGCCAGGGGAATGCTCTTAAATGTGGAGTTGTCAAACAGAGTGGATACATAACAGTTTTCCAGGACATTTTCTCTTGGCCAGAGAACAAGCTGAGTAATTTCCCTGAGCCAAGCAAAGGTTAATAATCAAAGAAGTTCGTTAAGAATGGCCCTGAGCTCAGGCTGCCAGGTGGTTAGTCATGAAGAGCCAGGTGGAATTTGCCTCCCCCTGCAACTGGAGAGGAGAGGAAGAGGAAGTCACAGCCCGCTGAGGACCAGCCAGGCTCTAGAACCCTCAGAGGAGGCAGAGCTGGCTGCACAGTCCCGGCTTCCCGTTCCTGAGGGGACCTTGCCCTCAGGAGGGCTCCGTCCCTCTGGACACCCAGGCAGACACACTTCTGACCTAGATAATTCCACCAGGTCCTACTGGAAACGGAAGGGTAGCCAGAGAAAGCCTCAGTGAGCACAGACCTCTGAGCTGCAGAACAGAAGCTGGGAGGGGCTGCAGAGCCCACGTGACCAGGGCTACTGAGCCGCTGCAGGTCTGAGCTTCAGGGCTGTCCTGGGCGCTGCAGGTGTCGGCAGCACCCACGGCCTCCAGCCACCAGATGCCAGTAACAACCTCACCGCCTCCCTCAACACTGCCACGAACTGAAATGTCTCCAGACCCTGCCAAATGTCCTCCGAGGGACAACTCTGACTGCACTCCCTTTAGCCTCCCTTTGTTGAAAACCATTGGTTTTGGTCAAACACCTGGATTTACAGACAGGGAAACTGAGACCCAGGGTCACACGAGATGTGCACTGGCTCCTCTCCCTGGGCCTCTCCACCTCAGCCTCCCGCACAACCTCCTGGACCCCCATTCGTACAACACACTTCCCATTTCTCAAGGCCAGGTGCCGCCCACTCCCCAGCAATCTCTGCCAGAAGCCGACTTAGCTGAAACCCGCAGCAGACTCACATGCACTCCTGTGGCAGTGCGAAATCAAACTGCTGATTTGGAAAACAGTTAAAATAAAAAGTTACATACACGCTAACGACATCTCCCTGCCACTTCACCCCTATAGAGAAATGCAGGCCCACGCCTATATAAAGACTTGTACATGAATGATCATGGCAGCTTTACTTGTAAAAGTCCCAAACTGGAAACCACTCCATCAATGTCCAGCAACAGGAAAGACAAACCATGGTAAATCCGTACGATGGAACACCACTGGGCTGTGATTATTAAAGAACAAAGACACACAACTGGGACAGAATCTAAAAACCGTCACATGGAGGGAAGGAAGGCAGACAGAGAAAGGGTCCTTTATTGCATGAGCTCATTTTTACTTAATTCTGGAAAGTGCAAGGCAAAAGAGAGAGGCAACAGGTAGTGCAAGCAGATGGGACAGGGAGGTCGCAAAGGGCCATGAAGATGTGGTGGTGGATAAAGGGCACCATCCATGCCTCAGGCAAGGTTCCAGGGGTGTACATATCTCTCAAACCTCATCAAATTGTAAACTTTACAGGACATGTAAACTGTACCTCTATAAAGTTGTAGCAGAAAAAAAATCAATTGAGTGTAGAAAGAACATTGCAACAGCAAGACTCACTGGCAACTGCCAGCAATTGTTTGCATCACAGGAGTTCACCCCACCTTCCAGGCAACCGTGCTTCAAGCCAATGAGGTGAGGAATGCTCAGCTGTGCACTCGGGTGATGTCCACGCTCTCCATGTGCTGAGACGCCAGCGCGTGAGGACAGGCAGTGCAGTCACCATAGCGTGTGCGCTGTCAGGACCAGGCACGGTGATTCCGCCACTCCCAGCTCTGACACCTTCCTCTTTGTGACCTTGGACAAATCATTTCAAGGCTCAGGGCATCAATTTCTCCCTATTATGCTAAGTACAGCAAGGGGGGTGGCAGTAATTGCTACTGACATGTGTAGAAAATTAACTGCTCACTCACATCTCCGTTATTAACACTGTCACAGAATTCGTGTGGTTCAAGTTTAAAACCCATAGTTTCAGCCAGGTAGGATTAAAGGTATTGCAAATTTTCCAAACTCAGGTGACTTTTCAAAGGCACGTTATCTGGCTGCAGCTGTAACCAGGGCCAGTTTGCCACTGAGCATCCTCCTTGCACAACCCACAGCAGCAATCGGCACCCGGCCGCCACCAAGCCTGAGCAACAGGACAAGGGACCTGGCAGCTGTGTCCTCTCCATAACCTCAGTGAGCGAAAGGCTGAGCGTAAACATGAGCCTCCAACTCGAGATGAAATCTGCAGTTTACAAGCACACACTGCAGAATCTCCGGCTGATCTGAGAAGATTCCTCTTTATTTTTTTGATTTCTTAAAACATCAAAACCACACAGGGCTAGTGCTGGTGAGTCCTAAGTTCCAATCCTGACTCTGCCACCTTCAGCAGTGAGTGGACTTGGGCGAGGCTGTAACCTCTACAGGCTCCCAGCTCCTGACCTGCAGGAGAAAAAGGCTCTACCACCTCTGCCCTGGGGAGGCCCGATGACAAAGTGACACAAGGTATGCGCCACCCAACGCAGGATCCTACAGGCAGCAGGCACCAACAAGCAGCAGGTGCTACTGTGCATTTTATCAAGGGAGGGAAGGTAAGAAACTGAAAGGATGGTTCGTGAAGTGCTTGATAGAAATTTCTGGAATCTGGAGCAGCAGCAGCTGTCAGAGATGCCTGCAGGCAATGGTGTCATTTACAAGGCAAAACCACACGGGCTGCTGGGACAGAGCTGCTCTCCAGTCCAGCAGGGCGCCTCGGCCCCACGGCCAGCAGCCCCCCGCCCGTAACCACCTGCCTGGGCTCTTGCTAACTTTCCACTTACTCTCCTCATTGTGTACATCCTTTCTTGCTAAAAATCAACTGAAAACTACAATCTGAACGGAACCACATGGGAGAGGAGGACACAGGGGACGATGACTCCTCAGGGGACACTCGGCAGCTGTCCATCTATCCGTCGGCCACAAGACAGATTCTGTGCAGCTGCCTCGAGGAGAGCTTCCCAGGTACAGAACCTCAGCATTAAAAAAAAAAAAAGACAGACCATTAGTGATCGCGAAGTATCCCCGGGTGGAAGAGCAGGAAGTTTTAAGGAAGGGCGACTCCAGCACGAGTGTGACCTGCTGCCCCCAGGGCTTCTGGGAGAAAGAATCGTGGCAGGCGGCCACTCCAGCACCAGCTTCCTCCACGCTCAGGAAAAGGGCTGAAGTCCTGCGAGCAATTTTTGTGCGCGAAGGACCCAGTGGGCAGACGGCTGACATATGACATTTGCATTATCCTGTCTGTTTGTTTCCCTTGCCCACCCACCCCAGCCCTCATTTCCTGTCTCTTTTGTAAACTTTCCATAGAGGAAAGAAGATTAACATGGATTTGAGTTGAAGAAAACAAAAACAAGCCAGGCTTCACGTCCCAGTGGCCCCGCTCATCACATAAACGCAGCTTCTGGAGGCTCCTAACCCAGAAAGCTCCCAGTGACCACATATTCCCAAACCAAGACAGAAACTCTTGGTCAAATAAACTCAAGTTTCTAAGTAAAACTCATGTCTGTATCTGCACAAAGCCCCCAAAAGACAAGATCATAGTCACATTGGTTTCATAGGTTCAGTCAAATCTTTTAAAATGTTGGAACCCTGGCTTGGCGCCCGTAACATAGTGGTTACAGCGCTGGCCACACGCACCGAGGCGGGCAAGTTCTAATCCAGTCTGGAGCCAGCTAAACAACAACTGCAACAAGAAAATAGCCTGGTGTTGTAGTGGGCACCTGTAGTCCCAGCTACTTGGGAGGGTGAGGCAAAAGGATCATTTAAGCCTAAGAGAGTGAGGTTGCTGTGAGCTGTGATGCTACAGCACTCTACTGAGTGCAACATAGTGAGGAAAAAAATGTTGGAACTCAACCTTTTTAAAAAAAACCCCAATATCTGAATCTAACAAAAGTTACGTAACAAGAACCAAGGTAACAGTAACCATGGAAAATAGATCTTCTGAACACAAGTTGCTAGAAAAGTTCACAGCCATTAGCTTTGCACGGTGTCTTTCCCCAGAATTCTTGGGGAGGGACTGTTTTAAGAATCAACACGGGTCAGCACGGAGTTGCTGCAGGGTGGTGAATTTTGCTCTAACATTAGAAGGTACAAACCTCACCTGAGAAGGTCCATTCATTTCTTCACTTACTAACAAGCATCTGACAAGACTTCAGGGGCAGACTGTACGGATAAAATCGAGATCAAGAGAGACGTGTTCCCCCCCCCCCCCGGGAAAAGACGTCCTCACTCACAATTACCTACGAGGGTAAACCTCTGTGGGGGCCTGGCTGGGGAGCCAGTGAGAACCAACAGGGTTCTGGCTCAGTGGGGTGACCTCCCAGGGGAAAAAAGAACAAGCCTCCTTTTACAACTTAGAGAAAGCCAAGGCATAAGGAGAATTTGGCTGAAACCACCTGACAACGTGGGTGTGCAAGTCACCAGGAAAATGGGTGGCCGAGGCTGCAGCACTGCTGACGAACTCAGCTGTCAGAGGGCCCTGTCCCAAACTCAGATGACATCATCCAACATTAAGCTTCTGTCACCTCGGGGAGGGGTGGTTAAGCATGTGCAAGTGACAGCACAGTGTGAGGAAGGGGAGGAAGACCCTCGGACAGAGGCGCGACCTGTTACAAACAGGCGGAAACCCCAACTGTAACTGAAGGGTGACAAGTGATACAGATTTTCCCACAGATGCCCCTCAGCTAAAGGCCTGCTTAGACTTCAAAGAGATAATCATGACAAAATACACTCGGGGCCTGTGGCTCAACGGGCTAAGTGCCAGCCACGTACACCTGAGCTGGCGGGTTCGAATCCAGCCTGGGCCCACCAAACAACAATGACGGCTGCAACCAAAAAATGGCCGGGCATTGTGGCGGGTGCCTATAGTCCCAGCTTCTTGGGAGGCAGAGGCAAGAGAC
>CAUYON010115415.1:0-15057 GCA_963573935.1 Arctocebus calabarensis | reverse complement strand
TTGAGACAGAGCCTCAAGTTGTCACCCTGGATAGAGTGCTGTGACATCACAGCTCACAGCAACCTCCAATTCCTGGGCTCAAGCGAGTCTCCTGCCTCTGCCTCCCAAGTAGCTGGGACTGCAGGCACCTGCCACAACGCCAGGCCATTTTTTGGTTGCAGCTGTCATTGTTGTCTGGCGGGTCTGGGCTGGATTCGAACCCTCCAGCTCAGGTGTACGTGGCTGGTGCCCTAGCCCGCTGAGCCACAGGTGCCGAGCCAGATGTGATTTTTCTTATGTAGAGTTGATACATTTTAGTACATTTGTTTTCCTTTTTTCATTTTATACATAGATAACTGTATCTATAAAACATGTAATATGAATTTTTCATAATAAACAAGGTTTTTTCCAACTCTTGGTGGATGACTGACAGGTGATAGACTTTGGGTGTGAAAACTGACTACTTCACATAATTTGTGATTGTGTATTTGCAACTGTGTTTTCCTGAATTGTGTGCTAACTGTCTTTGTAAAACTCATTTAAATAATTTAGATAAGTTGAATTTTGGTTTATGTTTCAAGAGAAAAATATAGATTAACTATATTTCTTGAAAGTTAATTTAAAAGATTATTTTTAAAGATTCATTATTTAGAATTCTTGGCATTCCTCACCATGCAATTCTCCTTAAAATAATGTCTGTCAGTGTTGGATGTTTTGCATCTGGTTACTAGGTGTAGTGTTTGTTCAGAGTGTGTTTACTATGCTTCAGCCATGTATTAGATGCTAAGCTGTGTAATGTGGGAACTCTGAATATAATTTGGAAAGCTAACACATTTGGTAACAGATTGCAAAAAATGGTTAAGTGTCACACAGTTTTGAAAAGGTTTAGTTTAGCAGTTCTGTATAGTTTTAAAATAATTGAGGTTTCTAGAATATGTATGAGTTTTTGTGAATTAGTAATTTAATACCAAGTCTTGCACATTTACTAACTTCTCAGGGGCAGGCTAATTTAAATCAGGCTAATTTAATTCCATAGCATTTTGAACATTATTTAAAATGTCACTGGTGAACTGGAAAAATAAAATGTTTTACATCCCTGTTTATGCCATTCTTATCCTGTTCTTTGAATTGTTATATCTGTTTACTTAGATGAAAACAAGTAATGAGTGGATCAAGTCTCTTCGGATTTCCATAACAAAATACTGTAGACCGGTAGCTAACACAGCCAGAGATTGAGCTCTCACAGTTCTGGAGGCTGGGGAGTCCAATATCAATGTGCTAGCGAGTCAAGTTTCATTCTGAGGCCTGTTTTCTCAGCTTGTAGGTGGCTGACTCCTTGCTGTGTGCTCAGATGACTTCTTGGTGCACTTGCTCCTTTTATTTGTCCTGTTTGCAATATCATACATGATCATCAAACTGCTGCTAAAATGCTCACACCTGTTACTGCAAATTCAAATCCCAGGAAAAACTTCTGGGAATTTTCTTCAGGTCAGAATTGGGTTACCTGGTACAAAGTTGCCACAACTGGCCAGGTTCTACAACACAAGCGCCTTTCCTTAGACCATCACTTGCTCTTTTTTTAAAAGGCTACCAGTCCTACTAGATTAGAGTCTTATCCTTATGACCTTGTTTAACTTAAATTATCTCCTAAGGCTCTGTCCTCATATGTAGTGACATTGGGATTGACTGATTGATTGATTGATAGATATATTAATTGTTGTTTGGGGTTCATTGAGGGTACAAAGAATTGGGTTACACTAATTGTATTTAGATAAAAGTCCCTATTATAATTGTGTCCTGCTCCCAAACGATGTGCCATACACCATGGCCACTCCATCTTCCTCCCTCCTCCTCTCTCCCCTCCCCCCACTCCCCACTCCTTTCCACTACCCCACCCCTTGTATTAGCTCATCTACTATCTTCATATTATAATTGAGTACATTCTATTCTTGGTTCTCTATTCTTGTGATGCTTTACTAAGGAGAATGTGTTCCACCTCCTTCTGGGTTAATACAAGAGATGTAAAGTCTCCATCTTTTTTAATGGCTAATTAGTTTTCCATGGTATACATATATCACAGCTTGTTAATCCGTTCCTGGGTTGGTGGGCATTTAAGCTATTCCCATATTTCGGCAATTGTAACTTGAGCTGCGGTAAACAGTCTAGTGTAAATGTTCTTACAAGGAAAGGATTTTTGTTCTTCTAGGTATATGCCCTGTAACGGGATTGCAGGATCAAATGGTAGGTCTAATTTGAGTTCTTTTAGAATTCTCCATACTTCTTTCCAGAAAGATTGTATTCGTTTGCATTCCCACCAGAGTGTAAAAGTGTTCCCTTCTCTCCACATCCACGCCAGCATCTGCAGCTTTGAAACTTTGTGATGTAGGCCATTTTTCACTCGGGGTAAGTGATATCTCAGCATGGTTTTGATTTGCATTTCTCTGATGATTAGGGACAATGAGCATTTTTTCATGTTTGTTAGCCATTCATCTTCTTTAGAGAAGGTCTATTCATGTCTCATGCCCAGTGATATATGGAATTATTGGCTCATTTTTGTTGATTAATTTGAATTCTTTGTAGATTCCACTATCAAGCTTCTGTCCAATTCATAATATGCAAGTATCTTTTCCCATTCTTATGGTTGTCTTTTTGCTTTGTCTTTTTCCTTAGCTGTACAGAAGCTATTCAGTTAAATACAGTCCCATTTGTTTATTTTTGTTGTTCTAATTGCCATGGAAGTCTTCTTCATAAAATCTTTCCCCAAGCCGATATCTTCAAGTGTTCCCTCCCCCCACACTTTCTTTAAGGATTTTTATTGTTTCATGCCTTAGATTTAAATCTTTTATCCATCTTGAGTCAATTTTTTTGTAAGTGATGAGAGGTGCGGGCCCAGTTTCAGTGGTTATCCAATGGTTTTACATGTGGTTAGCCAGTTCTTCTGACACCATTTATTGAATAGGGATTCAGTAAATGTGTATGTTCGTACTTGGTTTATCAAAGATCAGGTGGATGTAAGACCTTAATGTCATCTCATGGTTTTCTATTTGGTTCATGCTGTTTTGATCACTATGGCTTTGTAGTACACCCTAAAGTCTGATAAGGTGATAATCCCGGCTTTGAACTAAGAATTGCCTTGGCAATATGGTTTTTTTTCTGGTTCCATACAAAAAGAAGAATTGTTTTTTCCAAATCTTGAAAGTATGATGATGGTATTTTAATGGGGATTGCAGTAAATCTGACATTGCTTTGGGAAGTATAAACATTTTGACAGTGTTGATTCTTCCTAGCCATGCGCATGGTATGTCTTCCATTTGTTAGTATCTTCTGCTATTTCTTTTCTTAGGGTTTTCTAATTTTCTTTGTAGAGGTCTTTCACCTCTTTTATTAGGTGTATTCCTAGGTACTCCAATTTACAGGGGCTACTATGAAGGAAATTGTGTCTTTGATTATTTTGGCTGTTATTGGCATATACAAAGGCTACTGATTTGTGGACATTGATTTTATATCCTGAGACATTACTCTGCTTTTTGATCACTTCCAGGAGGCTTGTGGTTGAGTCTTTGGGGTTCTCTAAGATCAAATCATCAGCAAAGAGCAAGAGTTTGACCTCCTCTACCCCCACTTCGATGCCCTTTATTTCCTTCTCTTGCCTGATTATATTGGCTAGAACTTCCAGCACTATGTTGAATAGTAGTGATGATAGAGGACAACCTTATCTGATTCCAGTTCTAACAGGAACAGTTTTTCTCCATTCATTATAATGTTAGCCATGGGTTTGATCATAGATGGCTTTAATCAGTTTAAGAAATGTGCCACCTATGCCTATATTCTTAAGCGTTCTAATTAGAAAAAGAAGCTCAATTTTATTGAATGCTTTTTCTGCATCAACTGAGAGGATCATATGGTCTTTGTGCTTCTGTTGATACAGTGAATTACATATATGGATTTAGGTATGTTAAAGCAGCCTTGCATCCCTGGGATGAAACCTACTTGATCATTATGAATGATTTTTTTAATGTATAGCTATAATCTGTTGGCTAGGATTTTATTGAGAATTTTTACATCTGTATTCATAAGTGAAATTGGTCTAAGTTCTCCATTTTAGGTGGGTCTTTTCCTGGTTTTGGTATCAGGGTGATGTTTGCTTCATGAAACATGTTGGGGAAGATTTCTTCCTTCTCAATTTTTTTGGAATAATTCCTGGAAGCCTGGGTATAAGCTCTTTGAAGGTTTGATAGAATTCTGGTGTGAAGCCATCTGGACTAGGGCATTTTTTTTGTTGGGAGATTTTTTATTGTTTCTTCGATTTCAATTTTTGAAATTGGTCTGTTCAACAGATCTATTTCTTTTTGGTTAAGTCTAGAAAGAGAGTGCGTGCGATTCCAGATACTGATCCATTGCCTCCACATTGTCAAATTTCAGGGCATAGAGTTTCTTGTAGTACTCAGAGTTGATCTCTTGTATCTCTGTGGCATCTCTTGTTATTTCCCCTTTATCGTTTCTGATTATGATTGTTAGAGATTTTATTTTTTTGTTTCTAATTAATCTGGTCAAAAGTATGTCGATTTCATTTATTTTTCAAAAAACCAACCAACCAAGAATCATTAATTTTCTGAATGGTTCTTTTGTTTTATTTTCATTAATCTCTGATTTAATTTTGGTTATTTCTTTTCTTCTGATGGGTTTAGGATTAGATTATTATTCTTTTTCCAATTCCATAAGGTAGTTCACAAGTTTGTTGATGCACTCTCTGGTTTTTGAATGTAGGCATCTGATATGTGATAAATTTACCTGTTAAGACTGCTTTTGTTATGTCCTACAGATTTTGGCAACTTGTGTCTTAATTGTTGTTATGTTTGAGGATTTTAATGATTTCTTCTTTTATCTCTTCCTGAACCCAGCTATCATTCAGCATAAGGTTGTTTAACTTCCATGTCTTTGTGTGGGGATGAACATTTTTGTTGGAGTTGAGTTCCACCTTTATTGCCTTGTGATCTGAGAAGATACAGAGTATAATTTCTATTCTTTTAAATTTTGTTGAGGTTTGATTTGTATCCTAGGATGTGATCTGTTTTGGAGTATGTACCATGGGCTCATGAGAAAAAAAGCATGTTTAGCTTTGGGATGATGTGTTCTATATATGTCTATTAATCCCATTTGTTCAAGAGTCACATTTAAGTCCTTTGTATCTTTTTTTAGTTTTTGTTTAGAGGATCTGTCCATTTCTGTCAGAGGGGTGTTAAAGTTCCCAGTGTTATGGGATATCACTCAGACCCACCAAGGTCTGTTTCATAAATCTGGGAGAATTTGTGTTGGGTGCATACATATTGAAAATTGAAATGTCTTGTTGTATTGTTCCTTTGACCACTCACTATACAGTGTCCATCATTGTCTTTCTTAACTTTTTTTTTTTTTTTTGCAGTTTTTGGCTGGGGCCAGGTTTGAACCCACTACCTCCGGTATATGGGGCCAGCACCCTACTCCTTTGAGCCACAGGTGCCATCCTGTCTTTCTTATCTTTAGTTGCTTTAAATACACTTGTATCTGAAAATAAGATTGCAAACCTTCCTTTCTTCTGATTTCCATTTGCTGGAAATACTGTTTTCCATCCCTTAACTCTGACTCATGATTTGTTCTTCAAAGCTAAGTATATTTCCCAGAGACAGCATAAGTCTGGCTTGTGTTTTTTTTTATCCAGTCAGCCAGCCTGTGCCTCTTCAGTGGTGAATTCAATACATTGACATTTATTGAGAGAATTGATAAATGTGGTAGAGTTCTGTTCATCTTATTTTGTGAAAGTCTGTTGCATACTTTTATCCTTTGTGCCATTGTGGAAGCTATGTTTTGTGTGTTTACTTTGGTGATGGTCCATTGTGATAGTCAGTATTGAGAATAAGTTTTAAGGCATGTCCTTAGCTCGGTAGTTAGGTAGGGCACCAGCCACATGCACTGGGGTTAGGGGGTTTGAAACCAGCCTGGGCCTGCTAAACAAACAAACAAAATAGCTGGACATTGTGGTAGGCACCTGTAGTCCCAGCTACTAGGGAGGCTGAGGCAAGAGAATCGCTTAAACCCAAGAGTTGGAGGCTGCTGTGAGCTATGTTGCTACAGCACCTCAGAGGGTGACAAAATGAGACTCTGTCTCAATTTTTTAAAATAAAGAGAGTAAGTCTTAAGTATTTTCTGTAGAACTGGTCTTGTGGCAGATTTCCTCAGTGCTTATATATCTGCAAATGATTTGACTCTTCTATCAATTTTGAAGCTTAGTTTAGCAGGATTCAGAATTCTGGGCACAAAATTGTTTTTTGTAAGAAGATTGAAGGTGGATGACCATTCTTTTAAGAATGGTTGGAAAGTTTCATTTGGAAAGTCTGCTGTCATTCTAATGGCTCTGCCTCTATAGAGGAGTTGGTGCTAACTCTTACTTGCTTGCAGAATTTTTTTCTGTCATATTGACTTTGGACATGTTCATTATAAGGTGTCTTGGAGAAGCTCTGTTTGAGTTGAGATGACTTGGGGTTCAATATACATCTTAAAGGAGTGTGTTGGGGGTCTTTAGTAAGACTTGGGAAGTTTTCATTTGTGATAGTTTTCTGTGGGGCTTCCATTCATTTGGGACAATCTTCTTCTCCTTCAAGGGTCCCTATTATGCACATGTTTGAACGCTTTATGGACCCTCATAGTTGTTTAAGCAGTTCTGCTTTCTCTCTCTTCCTTTCTGCCTCTTTGCCTACCTGGGTTGTCTCGAATACTTTATCCTCTACTTCTAAGGTTCTTTCTTCTCCATGGTCTATTCGTGTTACCTTCCACTGCATCTTTGCAATTCCTTGATTGTCTCCTTTATTTCCTTAAGCTCTGCCATACCCTTTTTATATTCTGCATATCTTTCATCTGACTTTTGGTTCTATCTTTCCATTTTCTCATCCATTCCTTTTATTGTCATCCATATTTTAAGTTTCCTTTCTGTCAAATTTGTTAATTCTTTATAGGTGGAGTCTTCTGCAGTAGCTGCCTCATGGTCCCTTTGGGGAGTTGCTCTGTTTTGGTTTTTCATGTTGCCAGAATTTTTCTCCTGGTTCCTCCTCGTGTTTTTTTTTTTTTTTTTTTTTTCGTGTGTTCTTTTTTTCTCATTCACCTCCTTTCCCTTCTTTTTCCTTCTTGCTTCTTCCTTTACTTCAAATTACCTTGTTTCAGAGGTAGGTCAAAAGGAAAAGCAAGGTAAAGTGCAAGCAGGGAGAAACAAAAGGGAAAGAAAAGAAGAAGGAAAAAAAGGAAAGAGAAAAAGAAAAAAAGGAAAGGGAGATGAAAGAAAAGAATTGAAGAACAGGGGAGAACGAGAATAGGAAGAGAAAATGAGAGTGATAGAAGAAATGGTATTGATTGGCATGGTATTACGGCCATGCTTGTAATTCAAGGATTCTAGGGGGTACGGGGTTTCCTCAAAATCACGAGCTCCTTACCAGCCTTAGTGAAACAAAACTCTTCCTTTGCTCAAAATAGGAAAAGAAAGAAAAGAGCAAAAACAAAAAAGGAGAAGGAAAATAAAATCAATAAAAATCAGAAAGAAATAGAAAAATTCTACAATGTGGACTTGCCAGTACTGTTTTCCCAGGGCCAAAGATAGAAGGTCTTCCTTGACCATTATCTCTTGGCCTTCCTGAGCCAGACTATAGCCGTGACCTCACAGCCAGACCACATTCGTGCCACCCCAGCACTCAGTGGAAAAGGAAAAGATGGAAAAGAAAAGGAAAAAAAAAAAAAGAATAGATAAATAGAAATTAAAAATACAGTTGTATGAAAGGAGGGAGATGGGAAAAGGAAAGAAGACAGACCAAAAAAAGGTGGTATTTTAGCTGTTGCATGAGCAATTTATGTGGGAAAGATGAAGAATGTAGAAGAGTCTCTTTTAAAAGAGAGAATGAAGAGGAGTGAAATAGAATAAATGAGGCTAAAATACTATGAGCAAAAATGCAGGAGTCTTTGCTCTTGATGAAAGTAAAAATGGAAGTTAAGAATAGAACCAACCAAACAAATTGGGAAAAACAAAAGAAAGCTCAAATAGCCAAAAACTGCAGCAACCTCAGCAACATAGAAGAAAAAAAAATATATATATATAATATATATATAAATAAAAGGTTTATATATTAATATATATTATATATAATATAAATATATATACATTATATGTTACATAAATATATATGTATATATATAACAGAAGGGACCAACTTCAATAGCAATATATATGTTGTAATATGTTACTGGGATACCAGGTGGGTGCTATTTTTTTTTTAAGACAGAAAACACAGCTGGCAACCTCTGTGGTTCTTATTTCTAACTTAATTGCCATCAGTGATCACCTGATTGTTTCCTCACCATTCATACCCCACGAGGTTGGGATCTAAAAAGCTCTTTAGAATCCTTCAAGGGTAGGTCTCACTGTGCCCCCTGACTCCACTTCCCGTGGGGTGCGGAAGTCCTTCAGTCTATCCCAAGAGTGGAGTTATTATCCCAGCAGGTGGAATTAAGATGGCTGTGCTTTAGGCCCCTGCTAAGACCTTTTCACTAACCTTCCCACAGTGGCAGCCCCCTGGCAGCCAAGACTTTCCCATTATGGCTGCCTTGCCAGCACCCAAGCCAATGGCAAATCCACTCCAACCAGTATTCAAATTTGGTTACTGTATACTGTTTGAGTCCGCCCACTCTTCCAAGCACACAGCTTCCCCTCAAAATCAAAAACTCCAGAAAGGCTTCCTCCCCTCTTGGACCAGCCTATCCCAGCAGGTTATAATAACTTGCCTAATGCATCAGATTTCTACCACACTGGATCACAAGCTATATCCAGCTCATCATCTCCCCACTCTGCTCTCTGAGCTAAGACTCCAGGTAGGTCCCTGCACTAGGTATGGCTAGGTTCTCTATTTTTTTCCCCATTTGTACTAGGAGAACTCAGCTGAAAAATCTTTCTGGTCCACCATCTTGCTGCACCCCCCTCCACACGTAGGGATTTTTTATTTTAATACATAAGTTTTGGGAGGACACAGTTCAGTCCATAGCAAAGGGTGAAATCTGTTTAATGAAAATAGAATGTATAGGCTTGGCCCCTGTAGCTCAGTGAGTAGGGTGCTGGCCACATACACCGAGGCTGGCGGGTTCGAGCCCAGCCTGAGCCTGCTAAACAACAATGACAACTGCAACTAAAAAAAAAAAAAAATAGCCAGGTGTTGTGGCGGGTGCCTGTATTCCCACTTACTTGGGAGGCTGAGGCAAGAGAATCTCTTAAGCCCAAGAGTTTGAGGTTGCTGTGAGCTGTGACACCATGCCACTCTACAGAGGGCAACATAAACTCTGTCTCAAAAAAAAGGATGTATAACAGTCTACATATACAAAATATATAAATCATTCACATAAATGGGGAAAGAATGGAAGTTCAATTAGAGAATAAGAGGCATTTTTATCATCACAGTAACTCTGAGTGTTACTTCTATTTTATAGGTGAGGATATTGGGGTTGGAGAGTAGGGTAAAGTTTGAATTGGAGCTGTCCAGTCTGCGTTCTTGTCACTGTTGCACCTTGACAGGAGCTTTTGTTCTCAAAATGTGTGGATCCCTTTACAAAGTATGTCCCCAAGTGTGTTTCAGATATTTTACTTTGCACATTCCTTTCTGTCCATTTTTATATGTGTGCTCTAGTGTGGAAGCTTCACGAAGAACACATTTTTAAATGTGTGTACCCAAACAGAACTATCAGTGTTTCTGGTTGGGGCGTACAATGAAGTTAAACAGATGGGAAAACATTCTGAAATGTATAGAAGGACATTGTATGATTGGGTTATAAGTACTATAATTTAGTTATAGATACTAGAATGTAGGAGACTGAGCACCAGGCTTGTAGAAGCGGTCACCAGTTCTTGAAGGAGGTGCTGGGAGGGAGACAATCTCCTCCAGGTTTTGTAGCCTGGAGACAAGCCTCAAGCAACTACAAGTGTTCTCATTAGCAAGCAGGTGTTGAACCTTGGACATTTGTGGTGCAACAGGGTGGGAGTCAAGCCCATGGGGAAAGAGCACATAGCAATCATTAAGCACATAGCTCCAGTACGTGGGTCCCCCACACCTGTTGTATAATGCTTCAATAAAAGGCCACAACAGAGGTTACTCAGGGCTCTCCCTGGAATGTTGGGAAGCCCACCTCTTGCAAGCTTGTACCTTCCATTCATTTCCCGGCTGTTTTTATTCATGCAGGGACTGGGTCCCCACAGCAGACACCGACATTAGAAGATTCTGAAAAATTATATATTGACTTCCTAAGAAATATTAGATTTTGTATTAGAGGTATGAACAGAAGTCTAATTTGCTCATTGTTTTTGGCAGCCTGTGTAATGATACATGTACAGATTGTAATTTCAGATTAAGCCAAACATTAGCATAAAAATGACCAACTGAGTAAATGAACAAGTGAATGTATCTTCCTAGTCTACCTTACAGTACTTCTCCTTTATCTGTGGTTTCACTTTCTAAGGTGTTAATTACCCAAATTCACCTGCAGTTGGAAAATTGGTGAGAAATACTGTATAATAAGGTATTTTCAGGAGACTACATACTTCTGTTATAGTATTTAATTCTACTTTATTATTAGCTGTTGTTTATCTCTTACTTTGCCTAATATATAAAATAAACTTCCTCACAGGTATTTCTGTGAAGGAAAACACACAGCACAGCTGTGAGCCACAGAGCGGTCCTCCAGTCAGTGATGGATGGACCACCTACATGACAGTGGCCCTTAAGGGGTCTAACAGGGCGAAAACATAACTGTCACAGTGCCACAGCATGTATTTGTGGTGGTGCTGGTATAACTGAGCCTCCTATGTTCCAGTCCTAAGAGTGGAGGACACACAGTTCTGTATACCACACAGGAACTGGGCATTGATGATAAATGGCTGTGTAACTGGTCAATGTATTTATTATCTTAGAGTGTACTCTTTCTTTTTACAGAAAAAAGTTAACTATAGGGCAGTGCCTGTGGCTCAGGGAGTAGGGTGCCAGCCTCATATACTGAAGGTGGCAGGTTCAAACCCAGCTCTGGCCAAAAATTGCAAAAAAAAAAAAAAAAAAAAAAAGAAGTTAAATTCTGTTGTGCCTGAATTTCGGGGTCCCCCCCAGGCACACTGATATAAAAACAAAGGGTGGAATTTATTTATTACAAGCTTAAGCTTAAGCTCTGACCATTCAGCCCTGCCTAAATGGCAGCTGGATCTGAATGGCCCCGAAGGGTGGGGCTGAGGTATTTTTATAGTGTACCGAAAGGAAGTTGGGAGGGGGGAATGCAATAAGGGGAGTGGGAGAAGGGAAGGGTGGAACAAGGATGAGTCAAGGTGTCTCTTTGCTTGCTGATTGGATACCTTGGGGGTGCCAGGAACGAGTGGGTGGTCGCTAGGCAGGAAGGGGCCAGTACTGATCACCTGGTAGGGTTGGTCAGGGGAATTGGAGCCAGGAGTCAAAAGTTACAAAACTAACATTTACACTGCAAATTACCCAGCAACCTGTAAAATGGAGTCCGTTAACAAAATGGCGTCACACGGGCCCTTTCATTCCCCCGCTTCTCTAGTAGCTGAAGGACCAATCATGGTACCTTCAGTCTAGGAAAACATGTTGGGTCCTGTTCATGCACTTTACTCTGTCTAAGCTTAGAGGCCTATAAGTTATTCAAAACTTTAGCTATTTATTTGCACTAGTTCTTTTATGAAGGCTAGCCCAAAGTCAAGTTTAAACTAGAGTGGCAACCTAAACCATGGGATGATTTCTTTGGGCAATATTTTACAGGAGTCCTTTTATCCTGATGGGGAAGACTTTTATCTCTTCTAAATCTGATAGACCATCACCAGCAAGTACTTGTTCCCTCTAAACCTGGGCATTTCAGTAAAGTCTACCTGGAAGTCCTCGAAGCGTGTTGCTCCATACCACTGGATTCCTGGAGGTACCATCAGTCCTTGGTGCACATCAAAGAACTGTAGGTGACACACTGTAGACTGACAAGTTTTTGGCCAGGGCTGCCAGGTGGGAGAGGTAGAAGTACCGGCCCAGCAACTTCATCAAATACTCCTGTTGACACGGTGGCTCCTAGACCCTGGGGGACTGCTACTCGTCCATCTGGCATCTTTATCCATCCTCCCTCTGCTTCCTGGCTCTCTTCCACTGCCAACCATTCCTTCTCCTCCCGGAAGTAGACGAGGTTATCTCCAGATACCGTGGCATGAGGGGAGCCACTTGTGACACCTGGTATGGTTTGGATGCAGCCCTTTTTGCCTCTGTACCAACCCTAGTGTTCCCTTTAGTGATGTGGAAGCATCTCCTTGATGTCCATGACAGTGCATCACTACCACCTTCCGGGGTTTCCATACTGCCTCTTGCAACTGAAGTATCTCCTGCTGATACTTAATGTCCTTTTCCCCAGAATTTAATAGTCCCATCTCCTTGTATGGTGCCCTGAGTACTTGGAGAGTCAAAAAGCATTCATATTTTTCCTTTGACTTAGTTCTAAGGCTCCAGTCAAGGCAATTAACTTAGCCTTCTGAGCCGATGTTCCTTGGGGTAGGGGCTTAGCCTCTACCAACTCTGTTAAGGTGACCACTGCATACCCAGCCCGCCGCTCACCTTGCACCATCACGTAACTGCTTCCATCTACATACAAGTCCCAGTCTGCATCTGTTCAGGGTTGGTCACTCAAGTCAGGTCTGCTAGAATTATCTATAACTTCCTTACAGTCATGCTCAGTTTCTCTTCCACTGACTGGAAGGAGTATGGCTTGGTTCAGGGTGTTCTCACATTAGAAAACCAAAAATGTCCTTTAGTGTCCATTAAAGTGACCATAGAGTGGGATACTTTCACTCTGAGATCCTGCCCTAGAGTCAGCTTATTGGCTTCTTGCACAAGAAGAGCCGTAGCAGCTAGAACCCATAAACATGGTGGCCACTCTTTTGCCACTCCATTCAACTGCTTAGAGAGGTAGGCTACAGGCCTTGGCCACAGGACCCAACCAGCTTGGTTAACACACCCACAGACATCTTTCCTCTCACTGAGAGAAACAGAGTGAAGAGTTTGGCCAAGTCTGGTAGTCTCAATGCAGGTGCATTTATCAGCCTCACTTTTAGCAGGAGAAGGCATGTTCCTGTTCTCCCCATTCTAAGGACTCTCCTTCTTTTCCTTTAGTTGCCTCATACAAGGGCTTAGCCAAGATGTTAAAGTTGGGGATTCAAAGATGACAAGAGTTGACTGCACCTAAGAATTCACGAACCTGTTTTTGACTCTTAGAGGTGGGGAGGTAATTAATGACCAGCCTCTGTTCCATGCCTAGAGTCCTCTCCCCCTGCTGAATAGTAAATCCTAGATAATGTACTTGCCACTGGCAAATCCGGACCTTTCCTTTAGACACTTAATAGCCACATACTTCTAGATGTCATAAAACATAGTCTGTGCCTCAGGTGCAGCCCTCCTGGGTAGGGTGCCCTAAAATGAGGTCATCAACATATTGTAGCAGCACATGTTCTAATTCCTCAGCCGGGAATTTCTGGACGTCACCAGCCACCGTTTCTCCAAAAATTGTGGATGTTTTGAACCCCTTGTGGCAACCTGGTCTAGGTGTACTGGATCGCAGTTTCCATGTCTGGTCTCTCCCACTGGAAAGCAAACAGCCTCTGCCTTCCCAGAGCCAGCCTTATACTGAAAAAGGCATCTTTTAAGTCCAGGCAACTGGGCTACTTGGCTTCTGTTGGCAGCAGACTCAGCAGAGTATATGGATCAGGCACAGTAGGATGCAGTGTTACAGTTACACCATTTACTAGGAAATTCTCATTTTAGGTTTTAATTCTTTCTGAGGTATCTATATAGACACAGTAGATAACATCTAATGGTGCACAAATTTTTCCAGTGTAGTGAACAGGCAACCTTTGTTGAGTCTTAAGGCTTCAGAGTAAATATAACTACTGTATATAATTCTATACTCTTTGACCAGTCTCTTAGTCTCATTTAACAGATCAATTTAGTAAAACAGTTATATCTCATTTTATGAGTTTACAGTACAGACAAGGCTGGAATCTAAATACAGGTGGGCCACAGCCTCTTTTCTTTTCTCTTTAAATCATTTTTCTCTTTCCAATTTCTATCTTTACTAAAGACAAAGTATAGCAGAACTGACTTACTTCCCCAAATAAACTGTACCTTCAGTATACTGGGTCTGATTATTTGCATAAAGTGCAGTAAGAATAATTAATTATTAGCCATCTAGGCTCTCCTTTCCTTCAAAATTGGCTTTGCTGGAACCTTTTATAAGGAATCTCAGGCTGGACTTTCTTGAAAGCCTTCCATAAGCCCAGGTTTCATCTGTGCCACTAGATACCTGTATGTGTATTGGGTAAATTCCTCTTCTCTTGAGGTTCCCTAAGTACATTTTCAATTCCTGGACCCATCAGCAAGTTACCTTCGTTACTTACCACAGATCAGGAAAAGTTACTGATGGGTATCTGGCCAGTTTTCCAAAGGGCTTTTCTTATTGGCCTTATAAAGTCAACCTGAATTCCTTAACGCAGTCTGGACACCTCTGGAAATGCTATTCCAGCCAAAGTCTTGGTAAAAGAACCAGTGCCTTCATCATGTCCTATAGAACAAAAAAATTTTTATTGAACTTATGCAGATAACTGTATTGTCAGAAATTAAGAATACTTACAAATGGCTTTTAAATTCTGGAGAAATCAAGAGAGAGAAAAATACATGTTTCAAATTCTGCTCATAAGTATATACATTGCTTGAAGAGCTACAAATAGCTCAAAAGAAAGAAAATTATTTTCTTGACTTCTGAAAAACAGAACGCAGACACAATCAACAATATTTCAAACAACAAAACATTGCAAACTAGCCCATTTCCACGTAACTGATTTCTGTTCTGTTTGAAGTTAGGTTAGCAATATTCATAGACATGTTAACTTTCCAATGAAAGTTCTAAAAATCTGCTTTTAGTCCTAAGGTATTCAATTTCCAAAGATATCAGGAATTTGAATTCAAGAGAATTAGTCAGCCTCTTAATATT
>CAUYON010115412.1:0-70607 GCA_963573935.1 Arctocebus calabarensis | reverse complement strand
GAATCTTGATTCTCCCCCGTGTGGTGAGAGTGTATGGTTTACGTTACCTCCCCCCGCCCCCGTTGAGATTTTCTTTCAGCTCCTCCTTTTTGTTAATACTTCCCTATTTTTTTTTTTTTTTTTTAAGCACCCCCTATAGGTTAGAATGATTTTCAGCTCCCCCTAGAGGTTAAAATGACTTTCTTTCAGGGTGGCGCCTATGGCTCAAAGGAGTAGGGCGCTGGCCCCATATGCCAGATGTGGCGGGTTCAAACCCAGCCCTGGCCAAAAAAAAAAAAAAGTTTCTTTCAGCGCCTCCTAGAGGTTAGAGTGACTTCTTTTCAGCTCCCCATAAAGGTTAAAATGACTTTCCTTCAGCTCAGAGTGTGGGGTTAATTGTTGCATAAAATTATGCAACAATTGTATAATTGTACAATTGTACAATTGTATGGACTATTGCATTTCAGATATAGCGCTAGCCGCTCAGAACACAGAAGAAGCGAACTGGAAAGATATGGCTGTGTGAGTAAAGATTGGGAAAGAAAGTGAAGGAGGAAATTGGGAAATGTTGGACATCACCTATATTCCTGGCCTTCATTTCCTAAACTCCCCTTTTTTCAAGCCACTGCAGTTCATCCTTTGCCCCTTCCATGTCCCTGAAAGTGCACTAACACAAGTCTCTAGGAACCTCCCCACTTTCAGGCCTAATGGGAAATTTTCAGGTTTTTTTTGTTTTTTGTTTTTTTTTTGTAGAGACAGAGTCTCACTTTATCGCCCTGGGTAGAGTGCCGTGGCGTCACACTGCTCACAGCAACCTCCAGCTCTTGGGCTTAAGCGATTCTCTTGCCTCAGCCTCCCTAGGAGCTGGGGCTACAGGCGCCCGCCACAGCGCCCGGCTATTTTTTTGTTTTGCAGTTTGGCCGAGGCCAGGCCTGAACCCGCCACCTTCGGTATATGGGGCCGGCGCCCTGCTCGCTGAGCCACAGGAGCCGCCCGGAAATTTTCAGTTTTTTCAGTCATTTTAGTTGACCCTGTAGAGCACTCCCTCCTTAGCATTGCTGATATTGTTAGCTGCTTTTTCCAGGCCACCCCATCTCTTCTTTAGCGTGCCTCTTAAATGTTCATGCTTTTTAGGATTTTGTCTTTAAGCTGCTTCTTCAGATGATCTGTTTTCGTCTGCTTTCACCTACATAAGCTAAAGACTTCCAAATCCCCAAAGACCAGATGAGGTCTCTAGTTTCCTCTCCAGTCTCATCTCCTATATTAGCAAATTATTAGTATTTTTGTAATGGTGCCTTGGTCTCCTCTTGCTTGTATTCTGTTTCCCTCTACCTGATCCCTACCTCCATCCCAAGTTTGTTCTTCAAGATTCAGCTTCAGTGGTACCTCTTCTGAGAAGCACTCTAGAACCACAGCCCAGGCTATGATGAGTGCCCTCCATTTGTGCTCCCCAGCACATTCCAATCAGTGTTTCCAAGGTTGGTGAACTTCTGTTTATTGCACTCTGCTGGTTTCCTTTAAGGCTTGAACTTAATCTGCATTTACAGTTCCCAGCACAGGGCTCAATAAATACTTGTTAAATTAATGAATATAAGAAATTCCTGGGACTGGGAATGGTGTGTCATGTCTGTAATCCTAGTACTCTGGGAGGCCAAGGCAGGAGGATTGCTTGAGGTCAGGAGTTCAAGACCAGCCTGCACAAGAGAGAGAATGAGACCACCCCCCCATCTGTACAAAAAATAGAAAAATTAGCTGAGCACTGTTTTATATGCCTGTAATCACAGCTACTTGGGAGGCTGAGGCAGGAGGATTGCTTGAGCCCAGGATTTTGAGGTTGCAGTGAGCTATGATGATGCTACTGCACTCCAGCCTGGGTGATAAGAGTGCGATTCTATTTTTAAAAATTCCTGAGCTATGAACAATTAAACACAGAAGAAAAGCATGTGAACCACGGGTATTTAAAACACAAGTACTTAGATTCTCTTCCTTTCCTTCTGCAGAGGCAGCCAGGGCTGGTGGGGCATCAGGGTTGGAGCCAAGAAGAGCGGGGAGCTAGGGTGGCAGCTGGCAGGGCAGGAGATTGGTTATACACAGGAGAAAGGAGTAATTATACTGAGATAAAGGGAGCCAGGTTTCTCAGAAAACGGAGTTACAAAGTAGGGTTAGGCCTGGTTAGTAAAAGGATGAGAGAAAATAGTTACAAATAGGGATAGTGTGAATACCGTAATGAACTCTGCGGTGTTGAACTGGAATCAGAGGTATAGTCTGAAGTCATGATTTTAATAGATAAATGAATATAGATATGTGTGTATATGTGGATATATACACATCTGTGTTTTCTCTGTGCTCCGAGAAGGCCTTCGAATAATAATACCCCAGTAGCAATGATCATGCCTAGTGCCCATTCCTTAGTTTTAAAATACTGTTCTCTATTAAAAAGATTCAGGGCACCTTAGAGCAGTGATTTTCAACTGATGTGACTCGGCACACTAGTGTGCCATGAGAAGATCTTAGTTGTGCCTTGAAAAATTTTCAAGATCAATAATTAAATTATTTTCAAGTTCAAAGCATAGTAAGTATATTCCTTTTCACTCTTTTATTGCTCAACATAGTTTAAGTGAGCCGCAGTTTGTAGGTTCATGTTTGCCATGAGATAAACAAGGTTGAAAAACACTGCCTTAGAGAAATGGCTGATCACAGGGGCTGGGGCAAGGAAACTACAAATCTGGGATATCCGATGCCAGAAAGCAAAAACACTGCTCAAAGATGATAGGGATTTATCAAGCAGGCATAGGAGTAAGCTTTGAGGAGCTCTCACTGTCCGAATCGGAGATAACCTGATTATCAAAACACTTATGGTAATGGATTAAAACTCACTGACTAAAACAGGAGTCTGTGAGTCCACACTGATGCAAATAAATGGAGAAAAGAAAAGTTCTTCTTTACAGCAGAATGCTAACTAATGAATGTAAAATGAACGAATAGGGTGCTGGCCCCATATACTAGAGGTGGTGGGTTCAAACCCAGCCCGGGCCAAAAAAAAAAGAAAAAAAAAAAAAGATTTGTTTGGGCGGTGCTTGTGGCTCAGTGAGTAGGGCACCAGCCCCATATACTGAGGGTAGCGGTTTCAAACCCGGCCCCGGCCAAACTGCAACAAAAAAACAGCCGGGTGTTGTGGCAGGCGCCTGTAGTCCCAGCTACTCGGGAGGCTGAGGCAAGAGAATCGCCTAAGCCCAGGAGTTGGAGGTTGCTGTGAGCTGTGACTCCACAGCACTCTACTGAGGGTGATAAAATGAGACTCTGTCTCTACCAAAAAAAAACAAAAACAAAAAAACGAATGATGGGATTAGTCACCATTAGGTGATATCATAATATCAGGCTAGAAAGATCAATGAATAGTAAGTAGATGAAAGTCTGATGAGAAGACAGAATATCTATATAGTCTCAAAGTATCTCCACATGAAATGTTTTCATTTCAATGACAAAAAGACAATTTGGTGCAGTGATACAGTGGAGAAACATGATAGATACCACCTTAACCAAGGGATCAAGGTTACCATCACTAATAACAAAGTGACCCCGTATGCCTCCTAAAATGATACACTGAGAATGCAGCATCACTTTCAAAGGTTTTCTGTCCAAATGCATAACCTGAATTTAATCCCAAGGAAACAACAGTCCAAACCCACATTGAGAGACGTCTTTCAAAATCACTGGCTAGTACTCTTCAAAGTTATGAAGATCACAAAAGACAAGGAAGGAGTGAGGGACTTCCTGGCTCAGCACCCGTGCTCAGTGGTTAGGGCACCGGCCACATACACCGAGGCTGGTGGGTTCACACCCATCCTGGGCCTGCTAAACAATGACAACTACAACAACAACAAAAAAATAGCTGGGCATTATGACGGGCGCCTGTAGTCCCAGCTACTTGGGAGGCTGAGGCAAGAGTTTGAGGTTGCTGTGAGCTGTGACGCCACAGCACTCTGCCGAGGGCGACGCACACTGAGACCTTGTCTCAAAAAAAAAAAAAAAAAAAAAGGACCGGGGGAGTTCCAGATTGAGAGAGACTTAAAACACATAATACCTGGATTGACTCCTGGACCAGAAGAAAAAACATTGTTTTTCCTTTTGCTGCCATAGCACTATTGGCACCATAGGCTGTACATAAGTTGGCAGTTTTGTATCAAAAGTTAATTTCCTGATTTTGATCATTGTAATGTGGTTATGTAGAATTTCCTTAGGAAATTTATACTGAACCAGGTAAGGGCAATGGGGTACCCTATCTGCAACTCATTCTCAGATGGCTCAGAAAAAATGTGCGTGTGTGAGAAAGAGAGAGAGAGGAAAAAAATGTCAAAGCAAATGTAGTTAAATGTTAACAATTGGGGAACCTGGGTGAAGGCTATATGGTTGTTCTTTGGGCTTTTCTTGGTTTGAAATTATTTCAAAGTGTGAAGTTGAAGTAATTCATATATTTTGTAAGTGAAAATAAAATTGATAACCTAAGTTAAATATAAAAGGATGTTTGCTTGTTTACCCACTCCCCATCTTGTTCTCAAAATATTTTATAGAGGCTTATAAATATGTAAAAATATAAGATAAACTAAAATAAGCAAGCAAGATGTGTGACCCTGGCAAGAACTTTCTGTTTTTTTGTTTTTTTAACATACAAGTGCTGGATTTGTGAAAAGGAACCTTGTAAATTGTGAAACTGTACAAAATACTCTTGAAAACTTGATAGGTTATATGGAGAGGTTTCTCTTTGTTTTGGGAAATAGCCCAACCTTTAATATAGCTATTGGTTCTTATGTATTGCTGACAGCCTTTCTTTCGAAACTTGACCTGTAATTAAACAGAGAATGAACTACTGGGATACGGAGGCAGAAAATAATTATCAGTAAGAATAAAAAATAGACTTTTAAAACACTGGTAAATTTTATGCATATACACACTTTATTAAATTTGCATTCTACATAAGGCTGGCATTTCACAAAACTTTCTATTATTCCAAAAGCAGTTATCATGAAATATAGTGAGTATATAAGTTGATCAAGCAAAAACAGTTTTATCTATAGGATTTTCTTATTGTATCATCTCTTGTACTTGTTTGCAAATAGAAGCCTGAAATATATGACATTAGAATAGGAAGAGAGAATTTTACTTTATAGCAATGATCTCTTTTCAAATATTAGTCTCTATATAAAAATAAAGCGGTACCATCAACAAAGGTAATCTATGGGTTAGTGTATCTTTTACTTATTGAAAAACAATCCCTGCACAAACTTAACTTTCTAGTCCATATGAACACTGAAAACTAAACACAAACCTTGATTTAAATAGTAAAGTGAATCATTTTACCTCTTAGTTCTCATACCATCAGAACAATTTCAATTTCCTGCTCCAGTTCTACCCCTCCACTGAATTTCAAAAACAAATTTAAATATCATATCTCAAAGTTCTTTCTTAACAGTTCTAAATCATAGCCTAAAAATGATGGCCAAAAGTGTCCCTTTAAGGCAAAGTAGACAGTAGAGTAAAGGTGGATAAATCTGTAAGACAAAACCATCTATTATCATTATAGAGGCAGCAACATTTCAGCATGGATCTTTATAAGCAGAGTAGAGACACTAAATACCATCAGAGAAGTTTTCCTTATAATGGCCAACGTGGGGACAAGCTTCATAATAGATAACATTTATGTTAGGTTTGAAGGATTATGGGATTTGCACAGGTAAGAGCAATACAAGAAATAAAGCCATTGATGGCCGTTATGATTACATTTTAACACAAAGAACACACCTGATGCGATAACAGCACTACTGCAAGGCTAAGTGATGTTCCCTTGTCAGTCATTATAAGAGAATGGGTTTTCCTGCAAGCCATATACTATAACTAGTCTGTGAGTACCTTCAAAACACATCATCTTCCTTTAAAATCCAGGGTTTTTGCCTTCAAAAGACACAAATGCAGTTTTCATTTCTTACATTCAAGAATGGAATATTATGATCTTAGCAGGCAAATTTGCACATTAAATACAGGCAATCCAACTGCTACATCTGAACATTAAAAGAAATCTCTCACGACAGACATTTCACACAGTTATAAATTATAAAGAACACAACAATAGACTACACTCAGATTTCTAAACTAGCTCAGGAGTTTTCTCTTTGCAAAACTAAATAACTTACAGTGCCTCACATTTACTAACACGTACACAGCTCATAGCTCACACAACTTCTGAAAAGCAGAATGCACAATAACATTGACTTTTTCAGCTCCTAAAAGCGTCCTCACACGTATTAAACTGCTCTTTACTATAAAGCAGAATGAACAAGAACTGGATTCTGATTCTAGTGGCAATGCAATAACCAAAACACCAATCACCACACGACAGAACAAACAAATGCAATGACAAAAAGGAATCAAAAAAAAGCAGCAACCAAAATGGTATGTGGCAATCACACACATAAAGCCCCTTCTGTCACCCTACCTTATGATAAACATCCCTTACAGCACGATAATATACCCCAAGGCACCTGAGGCCTCGTAATACCACCCGAGATACTGACAGCTCCATGGACGCTTTAGAACACAGTGGTTTGTATGTTAATAACATTATTCATTCATTTGTAGATGCTCCACACATCTGGTCAAGGCAGGAATTTCTTCTCCTTGATAACACCACCTAGAAATATCAATAATATTTTATATATTCCTTAGGGCAACAGGTTTTGGGGGGGAAATATCAACTATGGTAGCAAAGTCATAAGAACCTGTGGTGACTAATCTGGGTATCCTATAAATCCATTTACATTCTCAGCACAAAAATCAATCCTCACTTCACACATTCTAACAGCAAAGAAGCAAAAAGGGTAGTAATGAAAGCAACTATGTGTTTCTTCCCCTCTGTGAGAAATGGCATGAGCAGCTCAAACAGGAAAGGGAAATGAAACAATGTACTTTAAGCTGATGCAGAAAAACAAAAAAATTTAATGTAATCCAAAGAAACTTGTATATTACTATGAAATAAAGAGATTTGAAACTATGTAGTCAACTGAGAACAACAAAAACAAATCTCTCAAGCAAGAGAATTTCTGATCAATTCTGTCATATCACTGCTAGAGGAAAGAACCAGGATAGAGAATATATATCAGTGCCTTCTTTAAATGCATAGGCTTAAAATAGGTGCTCTTTGAGGCACTAAGAAAAAATAAATCCTCTAAGCAATCAAAAATAAGTATTTGAGATTTAGCCACTAAATTCAAAATCAGATCACCAAAAATAGAAGTTAGTAAGGTCTCACTACAATTGCAAAATTGAACTTTAGAGAAGAGAGATGCCAAAAAAAGTTAACAGCATCGGGATAGCTGAAATCTGCCAAACTTTAATCCGCATTATGGATCAAAGTTCTCTGCGTGCCTCACTAAACATTTTATGTAGGAACAGCAGTTAAAACGCTGAATCAGAAATGACTAATCAATTGGGTGAGAGATCATCCATCAAGATGAGCGGAGAGCATGGATTGGAGCATGCTCCTGGAGACTCTGCGGGAGCGCTGCCTTTAGCCAGTGAGTCTGAGGACAAGCCACTGCTGCTACTACTGCCATCCAAAATATCTGAACTGAGGACAAAGCAAAAAGAATTATAAGCAAATGCATCTATAAGGGTAAACATAACATGCAACGACATAGTTTCAAGAACTCACAAATCAGTACAGCACTTGTAAATAATAAAAAGCACAAAAGCAACAGCAATGAATTACGCAATATGCTATTCAGATACCCGCCAAATCATAAAGTTACAGGAATCCAAAGTACGATGCTCGTGGTCTTGTATCATTTGAGTGCCCCCATGGAGGAACCAGTTTCTATGAGGGAGTTTCCTCCCTCCAGCTCAAGAGATTTCTACCTTTCTATTTCTTTTCTCACCTTCCCACCAAGCTTAGAGTAAGAAGAATGATTACTCATTGATGTAAACATCCTTGGAGTGTCTCAAATATTAACTACTTGATAGTTCCTCTACTCTAAAACAGTCTTTCAACCACCCTAGAGTCGACCACTTCCCCACTCCCAAAGGACCTTCAATTTCAACACATTTTTTAATGATTTCCCCCTCCAAGTATATGCCTTTTATATTCTCCTCAGTTGATGAATTCCTTACACTGTTTCCTTTTGCTTTTGAAACCCAAAGGTTTCCCTACTATCTCTCAGGCTCCTTTTCTTTGTTCCTTTCCGTTATTCTCTAGGAAAACTTCTAAAATGAATAATCTAAAATCATAGTCTCAATATCCTCTAAGTCCACTGCCTCTATAACCCTGACAACTGGCTCCTGACCTCATCCTTCCACTAAAACTCCTCCTCTGGGCATCAAGAGCCTTCTATACCTAGCCCAGGGATATAGTCCCCCATCAAGCCCAGGTGCTCATTGCTCCTAACAATCAATCTGGCCTGCCTCATAAATCTGGCTTCATACTTCAGCATGGAACTGAAAGCCTTCGCAATTTGACATCAAGTTGTCTTTCTGGCTTTGGTTTTCCAACAATCCAATATATAAACTCTATATTTGCCCTGAATTCACTCCTTCACTTATTCTAATACTTACCGAGTGCCTGCCAAGTGTAGGAAGTAGGCTAGTTATTAGAAGTATAATGGTGTCTAACATAGACATGGTCTCTGCCCTCACTACAGTATCATGAATACATGCATTTAAATAATGATGCTAATAAACATCTAATTATAATTTGCCATAATAAAGGAAAGCTACTGGGGGCTACAAGAGTATATAACATGGGTAACCTGATATAATCTGGCATAAGAGGGAAAGGCTCCCCAGAGTGGTATCTGTGCTCTAACCTGAAGGATGAGTAGGCACCAAGTAGGTCAAGTATGGGAGGAAGCAACGGTACTTCTAGGAAGCAAAAGCAGACTAGTGACTAGTGTGGCTGTGGTGCAAAGAGTAAAGGGAATACAGCAAGGGAAAAGCTGAACAGGTAGGCAGTTTTAGAATTCACATCGACATATTTCTTATTTGTGAAAAGGAAAAATAGCATAGGATTGGAGAAACAATTACGAATCAGGAAACATGGACTCTAGATTAAGTTTGGTCACTAGCTCCTTTGCAAAAGCCCATTCTGGTCTAAGGTGCTTCAAGTTGAAATGTCATGCATCTTTAATATTATCATTTTTATGAATTTACAAGTTAACGTATTACCATCATGAAGTAACTTACGGTGCATGTGGAAGTTTCAGGGCCCTATACCACCCTCAGTGAAATATGTCCCATTTCCCCAACTCTGCTTCTCTACTCTTGTATTTTCTTCAAAATGGCATCTTGTTCTATCGCCTGTGGATTGTATTTAGGTGGAGACAGACTACAAATAGGCTTCGGAAAAGTAAAAATACAAATGGAAACAGTATATTCCACACTACTCCTACTCTCTGCTCAGTGCTGTCAAATGCATCATTAATAATTCTACTTTTAACTTATAAGTTTGGAAAATTCAGCTGGCTCTGATATTTTTTCAACCAAAAGGCAAAATGGGTCTAAAATATGAATTATTCAAACTACTGAAAGAAAGTTGCACAGATAATCCAAGACATTGGAAAATCAAAAGACCTTTCTATTTGCCTTTGGAACATATGTGATTTTTCCTCCTGTAGCTTTTTGCCTAGACTAATATTAAAATGAATTTACTTTCCTAAAGCACATATTGGCCAGGCAGCTGAAGGACATGCTCTATGTTACTTGGCAGGAAGAAACAGGCTTAGATTAAAATTTGGCCACCAAGCAGATAATCTGAATCTAAATAAAAAATTCCTTATTCCAACCACCAGACTTATGCTGAGCCCTTGGTGAAAAGATTCCATTTGTAATAAGACCTGCTTGTAGGGGGTGAATCCTGTATTCATTCGAATGCACAAAACATGACTCGTGCAGTGAAAACTGGTCTTCTAACGTGTTTAGAGAACCTTAAGAGAAATAAGCTAGTGGAAAAGTTACCAAGAACATGAGAAAAAAAATAAACATTTCATTTCAGAATGTCTTGTCTATTTATAAAATAAAAATGTATACAATTTTATTCATACCAGAAAAATAGCATACTCACATGTAATTTCCACTGCAATTTAGATTCAGAACTTGGTAAACCTTTAACCATACACTTTCACTAAACTAAAATCTAGGTTCTGTGCAAATTAACCTGGCATTGACTACACATGGTCATGGAAATAGAGACTTCAGGTCACAAATCACTCATTGTTATTATATCCATATTAATCAAGACTTAGGTGATTTTTTAATCCACAGAGAGATCACTGTACAAAAGTAATTTTCACAGTGTCCTATATTAAATCTTCTACCAGAGCTTCTAAAAGCAACAAAGCCCGGTCCAATTTGGGTTTCTCTCTTCTTCCTTTCCTCGCTTTAAGCTCTGATGGAGGTGCTAATGAGTCTTACTTATACTGATGGCTGAAAGCCAGACAACAGTAGAAAAGCAAAGGACCTAGGCAATTCAAATTAAGCGCAGAAGTACCTGAATCAAAACTGAGGTAATTTACTCTAGCCACTGAATATACGTATTGAAGCACTATTTGAACCATGTAACCAAAAGTACTTATGACTTAAAGTAACACCCTCTGTCCAGAAAAACTAAGGGTAAAAGTATAAGTGAATCATTAAAATATTCCAGTGATAAAGTAACAACAAAACAGGGATGTCCAGTGTGACTCATGGAATCACCCCCATCTTGCTGACCCACTTTGTGCTTTGTCTGGTCAATAAGCTGGGTTCTATCAGATTAATGGTAGGCACGTAAATGTGCTAGAAATTAGCCACAGCCCTATCAAGTATAGGAATATTCTTAGATGTTAGCATAACTGACTACCGCATAGCCCCACACCCCTTTATCTTGGGCTAAACTGATACATATGGTATGTTCTCTGGTCTCCACTATCTCGCCTTAGGCGAGCCCAGCATTATCTTACTATACAATTTTTTAAGTTTGTAAGACCACATATTTATTTATTTTTCTTTCTTTTTAACTTTTTTTCCTTTTTCATTACTTTTTTTGCTTCTCATTTCTTTTATTTCTCTTTTTGGTCTTATTATTTTTGTGTTTTTTCATCGTTTCTTCTTCTTCGTTTTTATTTTTTTATCTTTCTGTTTTGAGACCTCCTATTTAAATGTGATCATTTCCACAGTCATGTTGGAGATAGGAGTTTTAAAGTATCAATACAGATGTCTAAGCTGCTCATCTAAACATCTCTAAGGTATATATACACACTCCTATTATTTATTAAATAAATCAAGATTAAAACTTCTTTTTTAATGCCCTGGTTTCTCTTCAGAACAAATAAATCTTTTGCTTTCTACTCAAACTTAGTTGTTATACCTGTCACATATTCACCATGAAATTTTGCTACAACATATACATTAAAATAATGTTTGAACCACTAAGCTAAATCTAATGACGGATGTGAAAAGAGACCCCATGACATTAACACTGATGCACTGTGTAAGAAAATTCATGGAGTTTTTCTTTCACGTAGAAGAAATGGACTACCACTTAATCTTCACTGTACAATGAAAAAGTAAAGTGAAGACGCCTTTACTTTACATGGCATGCCGCAGATGCACGCAGTCATACTGCCAACAGAATGAGCAGCAGAGTAAGAGTTCCCGACATGCAAAAACAAACAAAGCACCATGCAAAGGTATACTTGTGAGTTACATTCCAACTCTTGGTGTTCATAAGGACTAAATGCTGAAATGTCTTATTTTCTGCCTTGTTGTTGATGATGTTCCCCAGATTTGGTTGGCAAAGATGTCGGAATGTTCATTTAGTTTAACAAAAAAGAAAGAAAAAGTATGCCTAACTCGGGCGGTGCCTGTGGCTCAAAGGAGTAGGGTGCCGGCCCTATATGCTGGAGGTGGTGGGTTCAAACCCAGCCCTGGCCAAAAAACAAAAACAAAAAAAACTGCAAAAAGAGTATGCCTAACTGGACACAAACTCCAAATGGGTCAGTACTAACATTTCAAATTTCAAATATACTTCAAAGAAGTCAAATTTTAAAGGTTATTATCTAATATATAAACTTTAATTAGAGGGTTGTAAAACTCGTATTTTCTTTTTCTTTGTGGGGTGGGGTAGGGAACAAACTATAAAGATTTAAATGATGAAATAATGTCTACTAATGATCTGATCCTTCTTCCATTCTCTAAAATGTAGCAAAAAAATTGTTTCCTGGGTGGCACCTGTGGCTCAGTGAGTAGGGTGCTGGCCCCATATACCGAGGGTGGTGGGTTCAAACCCGGCCCTGGCTGAACTGCAACAAAAAAATAGCTGGGCGTTGTGGCGGGAGCCTGTGGTCCCTGCTACTCCGGAGGCTGAGGCAAGAGAATCTCCTAAGCCCAAGAACTGGAGGTTGCTGTGAGCTGTGTGATGCCACGGCACTCTACCCAGGCGATAAAGTGAGACTCTGTCTCTCTACACACACACACACACACACACACACACACACACACACACACACACACATTGTTTCCTTGATTGTCAAGTAGATTGCTATCCTTGGGAATAGAAACCAGAATGCAGCTGGTTCCTATCTCTGTCCCCATTTCTTAGAATATGGATATGTGATTCTGGTAATGAAACTACATTACAGAAAGAGAAGACTGGGTGTGGTGGCTTACACCTGTAACCATAGCACTTTGGGAGACTACGACAGGAGTTTGAGACCTTGTCTCTACAAAAAATAGAAAAAAATTAGCTGGCATGGTGGCACATGCCTATAGTCCCAGATACTTGGGAGGTTGAGGCAGGAGGCTTACTTGAACCCAGAAGTTTGAGGTTGCAGAGAGCTATGACACTACCCTCTAGCCTAGGCAAGAGTACGAGACACTGTCTCCCCCGACCAAAAAGAAAAAGACATAGAAGAAAAGTTTCTGCAAAAGCAGCACCCAATTTTTACATAAAAGGAATAGCTTATATTTAAAATCTCTTACCTACAGAGTAAAATGTCAGCATCATTAGTATATAGGGAACCCCAAAATCTTAGCACAATTTTAAGCTTTAATAACCTCAGAAGCACGAATGCTATTGACTAAAAACATTATGTGAACATCTAAGTATTAAACTATCTTTGACTTTTGAGTAGCAGGTATCTTTTTCAGATTATATGAGCTTGTTAGTACACTGAGTAGCTTCAAATAAAGCCTACATGATTGTTGCCGTATGCTTTTGTGTGTTGTACCATGACAGCTCTGATGATCATTCCTGAAAAAGAGTTCCAAAATTGCTTTGAAGGGTGGACTAGGCACTAGCATCAGTGCATAGCTCCCCAAGGGGAGTACTTCGAAGGAGACTCCCGTGATATTCAGCAATGAGGTACATAGCACGTTTTTTAGGATGAGTTTGCAAACTTAATCGTCCAACCTTCTATGCCTATGTTAGACACACTTTACCACAAAAAAAGTGATATGCAGTTTCCACTAAGTAGAGCATTGCATCCCACTAGTCCTCTTGACAAGCTTCAGAAGTTTTCTCTTTGCAATCATATACATACCTGGAAAGGCACTCTGCCTCAAAACTAGAGTGCTTAGGTACCAAGGACAGACATGAGAGAAAAAAGACTGTGGAGCTGAAAATAGCTAGAACAGTCTAAAAGACATCTGTTCTAAGGCTATAAAAGTGCTGATCAAGAAGTCTAATAAACTAGAATAATCTGTGACTACAAGTACAAGTTATCTCACACAGAACAATGAATAAGTGATTTGGAAAGAAGGAACCATTAATCAATCCCTATACCTTGTATGTGGCTTATAGGCTTCTTCCATTTACAGGATATGATCCTGCTGCTTTTGTTTTTTTTTTGAGATGGGGTCTCACCATGTTGCCCTTGCTAGAATGCAGTGACTATTTACTCACATGATCATGCCGCACTGCAGCCTCCAACAGCTGGCCTCAAGTGATGCTCCCACTTCAGCCTCCCAAGCAGCTGGGACTATAGGTATGCATCACTGGGTTTGGTGATCCTGCTATTTGGAAACTGTTCTCATGGGGTTTTAAAAAAGATCCTCAGCTATAAAACTCTGGGACCCAAAAGACCCCACATTGTGAAAAACACTACACGATTTAATAGACGGGTACTCAGTAATGAGTTGATTAGAACATATTGAAATCTTTTAAAATATTACCTGGGCACTGCTACTAACCTTTTCCCTTCCTTCCAATATGTATGCCAGCCTCCAAGTGCTCAACTTCAGATAGAGGAAAGGAAATTAACTTTCCCACAAAAACACTGAAGGTCCTTAAGTTAGAGATCTAAACTAGGATGAGTAAAACTAAAAAAAACAAACATACATTTGTGTCACTAGACATAAGAATCGGGAAAGATCACTCTAAAAATGAAACCTTACTTATCACTGTGATGGAATATACAAAAAACTTTAAAAAGATTTTATAACAACAGATAATGCTATTCAGGGCATGCCATGCTTAAGAGAACACTGGTGTCCTCTGCTAAGTCTAAAGAATTTAATACAAAATGCAGGCAGGGCAGCTACAATCAGTGCACATTACCCAAAGCAAACCAGAGACTCTCACACCATCCAGCTGTTGACACTTTACCACACCATTACCACCAATCCAGAGAGGGTGACCTAACAGGAGCTAGGAATGAAAGTGAAGGTGCCAAAAAGATACATATACTTCCAAAGGAAGTACTCATGACTCTCAAATAATCTGTCTTTTCATATTATCTATACCTTGGAAACATGGATAAACAGTTGAAGAGATTTTAAATTATCCCAAAATACTTCTGATGTGGCTCCTTTTAAATGGATTATACCCTAACATCCGTTTGATTTTGTTTCATTTTTTACCATGAACTGAGATCAGATAACTCTGCGGTCTCCGCAGATAGCACATTGGAGGTGCCTTGGAAGAGTCTCTTGGGCTGGCTTTCTGTCTCCATTTCACCTAAAACAGAAAGAGATGATGCTATTGCAAAACAGGTTTACAAATACAGGCTTGGTACTAGAATGGGGTGACCTTTGTTTACCAAAGCTTTGAATACGTCTTCAAGTCATTACGTTTGTTTGCTTGTTTTGGAGACAGAGTCTCACTTTGTCACCCTCCATAGGGTGCCAAGTAGCTGGGACTATAGGTGCCCGCCACAATGCCCAGTTCAAACCATTACTTAAAGGCTATTTTCCCACGCGCTTTAACATAGAAGGAATATGCTTCCACATAAGTGCAACCAAAAAGTCAGCAGCACTAAATACTACTTCTAATTCATTATATGTAGCATGCTATAGACATACTCATGTTCTTTAATAGAAAACACTGACTCCATCAGGCAAGATGAAGGAGGACTCACCAGACTAGAAATGAAGTATTCCCAAATAGCTGAATCTCCTAGTGAATACTATTTTATATTACATGGTTGGCAAAAACTATTGATTTCACATGTATTTTAATATCTGAACATTTTCTAAGATGATGTTAAATGGGTTAAAAAATGTGTAGTCTGGCCAGGCGTAGTGGCTCACATCTGTAATACTAGCACTCTGGGAGGCGAAGGTGGGTGGATTGCTCGAACTCTGGAGTTCAAGACCAACCTGAGCAAGAGCACGACCATGTGTCTCCTAAAAATAGAAAAAAGTTGCCAGGCATTGTGGCAGGTACCTGTAGACCCAGCTACTTGGGAGGCTGAGGCAGGAGGATCTCTTGAACCCAAGAGTTTGAGGTTGCTGTGAACTAGGCTGAGGCATGGCACTCTGGCCTGGAGCAACAGAGACTCTGTCTCAAAAAAAAATGTGTAGTGTGATAAATAGTGTATAAGTAAAAAGTCAGTTTAGACTATTTAGTGAAAATGAAGGTTAAAAATATGTTGAAAGCACAACTCTAATTGAAAGCAATTGTTATTCAATTCACAAAATTAGCATTATACTGACCACCTCAATCCTACAGATTTTCTCAGAACTGGTAATAGAAAATCTTTGCAGCAATGAGAATAAAACTTAACATTTTGCCATCAGGAATAAAAAGACTAAAAACCTTACATCAGACAGAAAAAGCCCCTTTCAAAATAAGCTATGGGCTGGGCACAGCAGCTCACACCTGGGAACTCTGGGAGGCCAAGGCAAAGAGGATTCCTTGAGCCCAGGAGTTTGAGACCAGCCTGGGCATAGTGAGACCATGTCTTCTTTGTGGAAAAAAAAATATGTATATATAAAATAAGCTATGATTTGAAATATGCACATTCCTTGATTTTGAAGCCCCTTATCTGAGCTTGAAAATGGACTGTTAAAGAGAATTTGATTCAGGCTTGGTACCTGCAGCTCAGTGGCTAGGGCACTGGTCACATACACTGGGGCTGACGGATTTGAACCTGGCTCAGGCCTGATGAACAACAATGACAACTACAACAAAAAAATAGCTGGGCGTTGTGGCGGGCGCTTGTAGTCCCAGCTACTTGGGAGGCTGAGACAAGAGAATGGCTTAAGCCCAAGAGTTGAAGGTTGATGTGTGCTGTGATTTTACAGCACTCTACCGAGAGCAACATAATGAGACTCTGTAAAAAAAAAAAAAAGACAATTTGATTCGAGGAACTATACTCCAGTGGGAAATCGGTAACTTTGAACTTAAAACTATATAAGATTTTTCTGATAAAAAGAAATTAAGGAAGAACAAAAACAACTTTAATTTTTCCTCATATTATTAACTAATTCATATTATCTTTCCTTTGGAGCTATTCTGAAAATTATTGAAATTCAGGAAAAATAGTATTTTTATTTGCATTTTCTATGCAGCTTTTAAAAGCTATTGGTAGGCGCCTGTAGTAGAAACCTGCCAGGTTTTCTATTCTACCTCACTAGCAAAAGACTCTGGCCTTTTATGCAAAGAATTTCTCCATCTACTGGTGTATTTTGGAATAGCTACTAAACTAAACAACCCTACCAAGTCCATCGATTTCCTGCAACAAACTTTAAGTTAATAATAACTTTATTTCTAAGTGTCATTTTCACTTAATAGCCACTGAGAATGTTCATAGAATTGCAGACGCCTTCTTACAAGATTAAGGAAAAAGACTGTAAATACACTAAATACAAATATTGTTACCATTATTACTGTATCAGTATCTGGGAAGAGTATACCATCTTTAAGTTGTCTGAAAAACAGTACATTTTGAATCTGCGTATGATCCTATAACTAGAAAGTTTTCCCCAAAGCCTGTTCCCTTAACATTAGGAAAGTTGATTTGTTTATGGGCCCTGAAGGTTTCTTTGTGTACAAAGAACCAACTTACTAAATTTCTTTTTTAAAGTTATTGTTAAAACTCTTGCTTAAGGGTGGTGCCTATGGCTCATCGAGTAGGGCACTGGACCCATATACTGAAGGTGATGGGTTCAAACCCAGCCTTGGCCAAACTGCAAAAACAGAAAAATAACCAGGTGTTATGGTGGGCACCGGTAGTCCCCCCTACTTGGGAGCCTGAGGCAAGAGAATTGCCTAAGCCCAGGAGTTGGAGGTTGCTTGGGCTGTGTGACGCCATGGCACCCTACTGAGGGCAATAAAGTGAGACTCTGTCTCTACAAACAAAAAACAAACAACAACAACAAAAAAACCCTCTTGCTTAAAATGGCAGCGGACACTGGCAATCCTGTGGTCATATGCCCAGGAATAATGACTAAACCTGTGTTAAGTTTCTTTGCCTTTTTAAAAACAGGAGCCTGGCTCAGCACAGGTAGCTCAAGCAGCTAAGGCACCAGCCATATACACCAGAGCTGGTGGGTTCGAATCCAGCCCGGGCCTGCCAAACAACAATGACAACTACAACCAAAAAATAGCTGGGTGATGTGTTGGGCGCCTGTAGTCCCAGCTACTTGGGAGGCTAAGGCAAGAAAATCGCTTAAATCCAGGAATTGGAGGTTGCTGTAAGCTATGATGCCACAGCACTCCACCCAGGGTGACAGCTTAAGGCTCTGTCTCAAATAAATAAGTAAATAAAAATAAAAACAGGAGCCCTCAGGTGCGCTCTGTAAGCATATAAAACTAGCCTTGATGGAGACCATTTTGATTTAGTGCTTCATGATTCAAAACAAGGTAGTTAAGAGAGTATCTGATTATATCAAAAATTCTACCAACATGAATATAAGGCAATTCTTGCTTCACTGAGGCATAATTTGATGATGGGGGGGTGAACCTCAAATGTGTATTTGACCACACAGCATGTTTATGGAAATATCTGCTAAGACATTACCATATATTTCTGCAACTGCGTACCTCTTTTACATTCAGATCACTGAGAGGCAATATATTTTTGGAATATATAATGATAAAATGAATATATGAATAAGATTCAGTCAGGAAGTGTAAGAAAATATACATGTATCAAATGACTAATTTACAAAATTAAGAATCAGTAGGGCATACATTGGGAAGAATACCCCGTATTTCTTTAGGAAAAAGGAAAACAATGCCGTATGCTCATTTCTGATAGGAATTCTAATTTTTAATTCACGCTTGGCTAGGTTTAATACTAGAAGTGCGATACAACTTTTCTTTTTTTCCAGATTTACTGAGGTAGAGTTGACAAAACTTTTTATATTTAAGGTGTACCATATGATTTGATATATGTACATACTATGAAATGATGGCTGCAATCAGTGTAACGCTTCTATTACCTCACCTAGTTACCTTTTATATGTGTGTGTGTGTGTGTGTGGTGAGAACTCTAAGATTTACTGTTTTAGCAAATTTCAAGTATACAATCTAGGATCATTGATTATAGTCACCATGTGGCCACATACCTTTTCTTTTAAGAGGACCAAGAACACTGGGCCTAATGCACTTGACTGGACTCTGACTCCTCCTGCTGTGATGAATAAACAAACAGGATAATATGAAGTACTTCTAAGATGCAAGATAGATAGCATTACAGCCCAACAAATAAATGAAATTAATAGTCATACGGGGGAAATGGAGAATTCTTATGTAACTGACTAACTGAAATGCCAATACATGATTTGACCTGGTATATGGCAATCTGGTATAACATGGCATTTTAAGCCATTTAAAAAGATCATTCTATAAGACAAAACACCCACAAGAGTTTATAGAAAAACATACCTTATTAAAAAGTTATTTGGATTTTGACCAGTCTACGATATTAAAACATTTTTTTCCTTATCCTTAAAAAGGATATATTATCATGTATGCATGCCTCTGGGTGTGTGGGTCCCTTCTGAATATAAATCAGCACTGAGTCTAACAAAAAAGAGTCTGGTAAAATGTTAATAGAACATAAGCGGTTGGTATATGAACCAACTATGAAATTCTTTCAATTTTGCTGTATGTTTAAAACTTTCTCATAGTGAAATACTAGGTAAAAAGTTCATCTAAGAGACAAATGTACTGAGTGGCCCTGCAACCTTACTTAAAAGTGAAGTTTTCTTACCTTGAAAATTGTCTTGGACTAGAAACTGGGCTTGATGGCAACCCACTGCTGCTCACAAGCATTTGCAAGGATGGTGAAAAGCACTGCTAGAAAAAACATATTTAACATTAAAATGGTTCTAGTATTCCAGTTTTCAAAAGGTTCTCTTCGCAATGACAGAAGCAACATCTTTAGAATTGCTTAGCTATGTCTGTCACATATACGTTTTTTTCTCAAATCATATATTTCCACTGATTGCCCCTCGTGTCACTAGGTCCCTTAAAAGTGAGGTGTTTTGTGTGTATGTATTTTCAAGAGTAAACATCTCAATGTGTGAAAGAGAATTAATATCTTGTCAATAGATAAGATCCTACCTTTCCAAGTCCTCTGGTGGGTGAAGGTGCCGGAGAAACTGGAGTGAAGTCAATTCTTTTAGGAGAATATAATTTCTCCGGCTTCTCAAAATCACTATCACTCTGTAAACATAAAGTGTCATCTCTTCACAATAAATTCAGTGCATCATAGCTCTTGCTACTGCAATACACCTACGTTTTTCAAGTAAAATTTATAGAATATGATATTCTGCTAGAAAAGCAGAGATCAAAAAATGAGTATCCATTTGGAAGCAGAAGGGACAGAAGTGTGAAACAGTTAATGAAGCCAGTGAACAACATAAGGGTTTCTAGAAAATAAAAACCAGGCAGACATGGGCAAACTTTACCAGGCTCAAGCTCTCATCCCAAGATTGGCTTATCTGCATTGCCGTTTGCAGTTCCCTAAAACAAAATTAAAGGCCGTCAGTGTTCCCAAATGAGACATATATTAGGCTAGGGCCCAGGGATGTCCAACCTGTGGCAAATGGGCCACATGCAGATCGTCTGAGGACTATTTTGCTTATCTGTGGTGTCAGGTATCACAAAGTGTGCGCAGACCTTTTGTTTTGCTCATCAGCTTTCATTAGTATTTGTGTATTTCATGTGTGGCTCAAGACAACTCTTTTTCCAATGTGTGGCAGAAAAGAAAAAAGGTTGGACACCCCTGGCTAAACCTTGCTCTTGCAAAGCACTAACCTTTCATGCGCAGTTTCTCTGTTCATCAGATCCAGGCCTTCTTCCTGCAAAAACAAACGCATGTGCTAAAGACATAATTTTTATTTTTTTTAATTAACCCAGAATTTAGCAATAAAGACATAATTTTTATTCACAGAGTTTTCTATTTCCAACAAAATAAAAAGACTTGTCTACCTCATCTGACATCATCAAACTAGAGCAGAACTAACGTTCTAAGATAATCACCCAGGCCACATCTATATTTTATCCGCACACTTAGAAGAACTGTGATCTGTCTCCAACTAACTAGAGCTGCATCCTAACTCCTTTTAATAACTAAATATTCAAAATGAAAATAAAATAAAAATGTACAATCCAAAAATTTTCCCATCTAAGCTAGTAAGTGGAATTTACCCTTTTGATTTGCTGCAGTCTGCTACTAGGAATACGATTAGGTGAGGATGACAGCAACTGCAAAAAAAAAGTAAACATTTACTATTTTCTGAATCACAAAGCAGCAGTCTGCTGTCAGTACTGGTGTACAACCGCTTTCTAGATAATTTTTCATATTCTTCTTAGAAATTTAGCTCTTTAAGTCACTGAACATTAATGCACTAGAGGCAGTACATTCAGTCTCTAGAAAGTACACCAGGTGTCCAACCTCAAAGCACCATCTGTTGCTAGACAGACACTGACTTTAGCACTTTTCCCAAATGAATGCAAAGCTGCGTAAATTTAGGGAATAAAAGACTCTGAGCCTTGGAAATATCCCTTATCCCGCTTCAGTAAAATAAGGGACTATATGAGACGGGAAAGAAAAAAAACACCAATGTTATTAATTTTTATTACCAATGCACCAAATGGAGGAAGTCAGGCTAATAAGCTTAGTATAATATTTTGTCTATGATTAACGTCTATAGAAAGCACTTTAAAATTGCAATAAGGAGATTTTGCTGATGTGATCTAAATCAGTTCTATAATTTGATCGCTGATGCTATCGCCACAAACCTTACTAGTTAAAGAAAAATCAATGTGGAAAGGCAAGGTGTATCTTTAAAATAACGGATGCTTTCCCTTAGATCATCATTTTTTTTTAAACTTCAAAATATTAAATCCTTATTTTTTAATAGCACAAAACAGAAATGATTAGGGAGCTAAATTATGTTCCTTTGTAATAATCACAAGCTGGTCACAAACTGTAAGATATAATTCATATCAACAGATTTTACAGAGCTCTAATAGCCATAATGTAAACAACTACTATTTATTCCCTAATGAAATGCAAACGAACTTGTAACACTATAAAATCAAATAAGACAATTATCCTGTTTAAGAGGCGCCATGCTATGAAGACTTTTTTGAATATTAATGTAGTGAGCAAGATAAAATGGTGATAAAATGCTCTAAGTTTTTTTAAAGCAAAGGCCAATTCGGGTAAAATTTTACAAAGTTATCCACTGTACTATGATTTTACCTCAAAAGATATCCCTTCTTTATCCACCTCTTTCTTCTTTTTCCTCTCCCAGACTTTGAAAAGAGAAAAACTTTACCAGTAAAATCCATTTACAAAGTATTTTTCCCATTGTGAAAGTAACACGTATTTACTGGTGAATTCTGCATAAGGTCATTTGAAAAACACTACCCTACGAGGCGGGGAAGTGTCACAGGAAGACTAACAGGATAATGTGGATGGGAGCACAGGTGAGTCAGTTGGAGAGGCAAAGAGACCCAAGAGGCAGTGAAATTATCAGGAAAGCCAACGTGAAGATGGACAAAAACTGGGGAGAGAATAAGAAATTTAAATGCAACATCTACATAATATACAACTTGACAATTTTAGACACAACTGGAAAGTAGACCAGAAAGGAACAGAGAGCAGCAAAGCTGTGTCTAGTATCAGAAATAAGAGAGTAATCTATAGGGGGGAGGCAAGCATGATGCTGGCTAAAGGGGAAAGAAATGAAGCCCCTGACATCAGCAGCCAAGAGGGAACTGGGAATTTTGTAAGAACAGCTTTTTAATAACGGAGTTGTGCTAGAAGTATTGAGATTACAAGCCAGCCAGAAATGAGGGGACCGGGAATTAGAGGCAGTGAAGTCTAGGCTCTGCTTTGAAAAAGTTTGAAAGAAAGGAGGAGGAGAGACCTATGAAAAAGAAAACAGTATGTTACCTTGTATCAGATGTGTGAGTCGAGAGAAGGTGGAAGGAAAAGAGCTGGAAAAGAAGGGAGCAAAGACATAAGACAGAGGAGATAATAGACTGAGCAAAGTGACAAGAGAGTCAAAAGCTTTTATGAACCATTAGGGAGAAACGCCACATGTGAAGAAGGTAAAGACACTTCAAGGCTCTGCTCAAAGTGAAAAGTGGTGACACAGGAAGCTGGCAGTGACAAAAAAAAAAAAAAAATTAGAATATTGCTTTGGAGAACAGCATGAGGCCAACATGCCCCCAAAGGATCCATCTTCTTTTCCTTCAAATTACCAATCCTCTCAATTTCTGTTTTCCTAATCAAGGCACCACCATTCCCCTCGTCTGGTCACCAAAAAACAGAATTAGTCACTTGGAGTCGTCCTTCTTCTAACCCTTTTATCTATCTAATCTGCTGGTGACCACGAAGATCCTACTTCTATGCACCTCTTTTCTAGAACCCCCCTTTCCATTTTAATCACTGACACCTGACTCTTTGTAAGTTACCTTGGGACTCAGATAAGCATATTAAGATTTATAGAGCATACTGTGATATAATGTACACAGTGTAATTAACATTACGATAGTTGTGGAAGCCTGCGCAAAGGAGATATAAGGATTACACTCAGCTTTCGAGGACCAGAAAGCTAGAAGGGAAAGGGGGCTGGGGTGAAGGCTAGCACAGAGATCAACAAAGAGTGGTGAACCACCACCACGGCCCCCTCAGAAATGAGGTATTTCAGCATAACAGAACAAAGGGCATTTGTCAGGGAACAGTGAGAGATGAGCCTAGACCAGAGTTGATAAGAATCTTCATATCTTACAAAAGAGGTAAGCGAAGTGTAAAGAGGCAAATTCATTTTCCCGTCTTTGCGGTGCTACTGTTCTCAGCTGTATAACACCTATAAACATTTTTCATATGTCCAGCAAAAATAAGTAATATTTTTCAGTATCTTAAGGGAAGGAGGTGAAGTGAATCAAACCTCCAGACAGCTAACATTTCTCCCTTTAAGTGTATTTAGCCACTTTAGCTGGAAATCTTTCTAAAATGTATTATATTTCCCTTTCTTAAACAGATTATACTGAAGAATGACACTGGAAGATCTCTATTCTAATCCCAGCCCTGCCACTTAATAATTGTGTGATTCTGAGCAAGTCACGTAGATGGTCTGAGTCTCAGCTGCTTTTCTTTTAATTAGGAAAAATATCTTTTGCCCAGCCTACCTCATAGGGGTTGTTATGAGAATTAAATGTGTAAGTATTTTGTAACATGTAAAATACAAGTGTAGGGTATTACTAGAATTTAAGAAAAACTTAACGACCCTGGTATCCTTAAGAACATAAATTATTATCTGGTTCTATACCAGTGACATCTTCAGGGTTATGTTAACAGACTCTTAGCCCTTATACTAAGCCACAAACCAATTTTTTTTAAAAACCTCTGTCTGATTTTTAGTTTTTTCCCCTCTCTTCTCTCACTAGCAGCTCTTAGTATACCTTACACCCAAATGTACCTCTTCTGATTTGCTGCTTCTCACATATTATTGGGCTGGAAGCTTATTCTAATTGTGCATAAATTTTAGATGATTCAGAGGTCAGAGAAGCTCTCCTATAAATAAACTGATGAACCTTTGTGCACAGTCTGTGGAAATCTAGTTCAGGCATTTAGAGGTCTGTTAGCTTATATCCGATGTCTTCCAGAGAATTGAAGCTGCTGGATAAGTGAGCTCTGCAGGTGAACTGCCACTGTATAAAAACTTCCTCGTAATTTTCCCCAATGCAACCAACTAATAAAGTGATCCCTGACAGCTCTGGCTATAAAGAACAGTCACAATCAGCTAAATTGTCTGAGAATATAAATATAAGGATTTTAAAGGAGTCTTTATGTTGGAAAACCAACATTGTTTATAATAGACAAATGTCAGAAATGAACACTCTGCTATTGTTTAAGTGATATTTGCATTCTAGAACAAATAGAGACCACTGTTCTCAGCTATAACTGTAAGTTAATTCTGACTTACCTTCAAACCATGATGCATGTAGTGACAAATGACAATTAACAATTTTTAAAAATATGTAAGTCCAATGGCAAAGAAAATTTTTAACCAGTTGTCTTTTTTGTACCAAAAGCTCAAAGGCCACAGCATATGCAGTAGATGAGGTAGGTAAAATAATCCTTCCTTATTTCAACAATTGTGCACAGCACATAATTTTAACAACTAAATTTGGAAAAGTGTCTTCTGTAATCCAAATCACTTCAGATACTTACTTTGATACTTACCAAGCTATGACGGCTCATGCTGGTTGTACTATTTCTCCGTCCTCTAACAGTATATGGTTCAAAAACCGGCGCAAAGTCACTGAAAAGTAAAAAGAAAATTATTAATGTCTTCTTAATTGAAGAGCTCTTTCAAATACATGAGCATCAATTCTCTAGTTAACAATGAAATCTTCCAGGGCTCCTCATTTCATACAGAGAATAAACTCCTCACCGTCCTCTCCGCAGAGCTTCCCAACTGGTATGCTGTGGATTACAGGTTTTCCGAGATACTGATCTCTTCAGTGGCTGGGAGGCAGGCTCTGAGAGGTATGGGGCGGAGTTCCAGACTGGTTGCTTCTAGCTGCTTCTAGTCAGGGCTACGCCCCCCAAACCGGTTACCACCAGATATGAGCAGATATCATCTTTTTACCCCAGAGGACCTACAAGTATTACCATTCTTTGTGTGTGTCATGACATGAAAAGGGCTGGGAACCCTGTTCTAACGCATGTGCCTGATAAACACATCTCCCATTATTACCCTAAACATGTGTCCTACCTTTGAACCCTGTTGTTCAAATGAATAAACATACCTGAGGTTTTGGTCATGTTGCCCCTTCTGTGCAAATGCCCTTTCTCCTACCATCATCTGTCAAAATCTTTCCTGCCCTTTCACACCCATCTTGAATACCATGTCCTCCATGATGGAGGCACAGGAATACCTCCATGAATACCATGCCCTCCATGGCATAAACTTCTCTTCATTTAACAAACCTAATGCAGTCATTCCTCCTTTGACCCCACAGAGCATACTCACTGGAAGATGAAATGCTTCTTGAGACTCCTACTTCACCTCTTATTAAAGTATTCATTTGTCTTAACCCTTGGTACAGAGGTGTTTTATTCATCTTTGTATAATATCCCTTCAAAACCTAGCAGAGTGACATGCCGACGATAAGAGCTAAGAAGCATTTTCAGAACTGAGCCGGATTGGGCTTCTGGACACCACAGAGATCACCTAATTCAGCTCTCCTACTTTTTAAATGAGTAAACAGAGACTCAGAAAGGTTAAATGACTCATTTATGATTATAGCTAGTTATTTAAAATAGGGACCAGGCCTGGTCTCTTCACCTTCTTCTGTTATATCATGCTACCTTCCAATAATTACTTCAACTGTGACTCAAAAAACAGTATTTTTTTTTTTTACAATGGTCTCTATGCAGGTCACTAGGATTGTCCAAGTCCCTAGCAATGGCTTGCTTACCAGATTTAAAAGGACAGCTGGAAAAAGATCAGTTTATTCTTAAAGTATCAAAATAAAGGCCGGCCAAGGACAGCAACAGGAAAGCAAAAAGTCACTCTCATTCCCTCCCTTTCAAAATGATACTTAACAAAAGAAAAAGCAAACCTGTTTCAAAATAGCAATGTTATCAGCATTTCCAGAGACAAAGATTACTTCTTTCTTCCTCTTCACTGTACTTGATTAATATGTTGTTGGCTACTTCCAGTCCCATCCCCTTTTTGGACTAATGCCATTTCTACAGGGTCTCACAAATTGGCTCTCTACCTAAGATGAATTGTCTACTTGTAAAAGTAAAATGTAATAGGCTCAGGAGGTGAGCAGAACTAACCTTCACGATCACAAGATTCTACCTTAAAATAGACTCTCTGGGGACTTATTCACATGAAAACACAAGACCCTACCACTAAAATGTAAGGGTCACTTCTCTCCATTGTCTTCTACAACCCGTGTTTTCACTGGTGGCCAGTTGCAGGCCACCCTTCTTTTCTTTTATTCACTAAAATGCATTTCAGGCAGTTTTAGAATCTGAAAGCATTAGGACAAATCTAAATCACTTACTATGATATGAACACACCATTTAATTACAAGTTATTAGATAAACCGTGATTTATTAAAATAAACCTGTCAATGCCAGGGTTCCTAAACTAAGCTTGGAAATAGCTGCTCTTAGAGACAGGTGTCAAGTTGCAAGTCTAGTTCCAGGGGCTTTGGTCTGACATTCCGTGGTGTAAATTAGGCAGAGCAAGCAACCTGTCAGAAGAGCCAGAAGCTCTCTCTAGTTCCTCTTTGAGTGGGACAACATAGCCCCAGGTAGAGAGAGGCCCCGTTTTCTCCCACATTGCCCAGAGTTTGGGGTCAAACTTTCATTCCACCATGGGACTCAAGTCAGTGTCAAGCAAACAACTGCCTAACCCCTCAGTCTGGAGAGCCCAACCGAGCTTGAACTCGCACTTTAGGGAAAGAATACTGCTTGCACGGGGTCAAGGAGCCTCTGAACCCCCTACTCCATCCTCCCCAATCCTACTCACCTGAGCCCATGGATCAGAGGAGCGCTGTTAGATCTCCTCAGGGTTCCCACATCAGAGGTGTCAGGCTCAAAGTCCAGATCCATTTTCTCCTGAGCCATGTCGAGACTTGCGGGCAGGCGCAGCAGGCAATGCTCAGCTCCTGGTGCTTAGCTATGGACTCCCAAGTCTCTCACTGCAGGACTGAGCTGCTGGGGACTGGCAGCTGGGGGCGGGGGCTAAGGGGCGGAGGCTTGGGGGCGGGGGCTAGGGGCGGGGAAAAGTAAGAGAGGAGGAGGAGGGAAGGAGGATGGTGATGAGAAAAGAAGAGGATGGAGATTGTGGGGAAATGAAAGGAGAGGATGGAGGGAAAAAGAGGGATGAAAGGAAGACAAGGATGGAGGGAGAAAGGAAATAAGAACAAGGGAGGGAAAAGGATAGATGGAAAAGCAAGAGGACAGAGAGGATAAGAGGCGGGCTGTAGTGGTAAAGGAAGATGGGCCAAAGAGGACAGGGGATGCGGGTCAGGGGACAGATAAGTAACGGGGCAAGAAAGAAGTACGAGGTATGGGGAAAAGGAGAGAGGCAGGAGAAGGAGAACTGAGGGAGCAGAAGAGGGGGAGAAAACTAGGCAGCGGTGCAACTCATGCTGCTATCTTTCCAGCCAAGGACCACAAGTGGGACCTGGCTACTGATGCCACGGCTGCACGAGTAGCGCTAGCGCTTTAGACCTGACAGTGGGGTAGGACCTGGCTGGGGGGCATCGGCAGCTCCACCTCTCCATCCTGAGGGACCCGATCCAGGCCCCCATGCTCCAGGACCCGGTCCTGGAGGCTCCTCAGCCCCGGGATCGGTGCTTCTCCCCCCGACCCCCCTCCCGCCTCGAGGACAGGTAGAGGGGTTCGGCCTCTCAGCCGCAGCTGCAGGGCCACCTCTTCCTCGCTTGGGTTCTAAATGGTTCAGGGTAACCAGTTGGGGCCAAGATCAAAATCTACAACCTGCCACCACTTCCGCCTCCTACGCTTCCAAAGCGGGAGCGTCCTAGGGACCAATTCTTCCGCGTCCGGGCACCCATTGGGTCCTGCGCACGCGCCGAGCGGTAGCTCCGAAGGCGGCCCAAGACCACGGAGCATGCGTGGGAGCCCCGCTCCGGCAACCCGCCTCCGAAGAGGCGGAGCATTTTCAGGAGGCCCGGCCCTTTCCTCTATGGCATTGGCCGGAGTACCCTGGCGCCCAATTTCGAAAAGAACCAGTAGTTTGGAGATTCGGGAGCAGCGGCTTTCAGCAGGAGTTTGGAACAATATTCATGGGAAATAGGGAAAAACATGGGGTTTCCACTTAACTTCATTCCCAGGGTGTACGCTCTGACACCTGCGATCCCCGCTCATTTCTTAAATCCCTCGATCTTCTTGATCTTTGTCTAGAGGAGCCGATTCCTTTTTCAGATTGTTCCTTTGGATGAACTACTAGACAAAAGAGAAGGGAAACAATCAAAATCAATGAAGTAAAAATAAAGAGAATCTTATGAGAATTCATATACCTAGGGAGAAAAATCTCCATTTTACAAGCACCGTTAGCTTTAACAATATTAGGAAAAGTTATGAAGAGCAGATAGCAGGATCGTTCTATTTTTATTTTTATTTTCTTTTAGAATTTACAGTGTGCCTAACAATCATGAACTGTGTGTGTGAGACCCGGAGTTATCTATTTATTTAACAAACACCTACAGCTAGACATTGCTCTAAGAGTTTCAGAAATTTTAACTTCTTTAATCTTTACTATTTGAATGGCTGTAGGGGAGAGAAGGCCATTGCACTGAACTGCAATAGTTAAGAAATTGCCTTCAAAATGTAGCAAAAATAATAATTTTGCCTCTCTCTTCAATTCACTTGCCCCATATTAAATTGTAATTTTTATTCTTCAATGTTTTTGCATTCTGCTTGTAATATGAAAGGTTTTGAAAGACTTTGTATAATCTCCTTTAAATTGCCTGTATTTTTTTCTGCCAGCAATTGAGCAATTTCTGTTATCTGTTTTTGAGAAATTTATGTATTTTTTTATCTCAAGGTCTCAGGAACTCTCCATCCTCATCCTTTCACTCCCAGCTCAATAATTGTAATGCATTCCTTTGTTCAGAGTAGCTACTAAATAATCATTTGTTGAACACATGCCTGGGCCCTAATTCTGGTAAGTTATAAGCAATTGGGTAAAACCCCTAACTTTCAGGAGCTTAACAATTTAGGAGGCGCCTTGAAGGCCGCTACTTTGGCAACCATTTCCAGGGAAATGGAAACCTTGTTTATCTAGCCCTTTTCACCTTTCATGTAAGTCTTTTGGGAGGTTTGGGGTGATTGTGGTTGGGAGCTTGGGTTCAACTTATATTTGACTTGCTCTTGTGCTAACTAAAGGATAAAGTGTAGCTTAAAGGTTGCTGTGGTAACGGTAAAATAAAGAGCTGATTATGACATGCTTGTGGAATACCTTTTATAGTTAAGATTCTTGGGACAGATGGTAGCAGACTGGGACATAGATAGAGAGGAGTAGCATAAGTGTTTAAGTATAGATCTAAGGAAACCAGTTCCCCAAGATCATGGCACATCACTGTGGAACCGGAAGAGCAGATCATGAAACACAGCTTGGTTGGTATAATAATGTGTAGATAGAAATGGAGAGAAGTAAAAATGATTTCTTTAAGTTTTATTTTTGCCATTGTAGCATACAGAATTCTTTCTGTTTCTGTAATATACTTCTTCCTTTTGTTATTCCAAGCTGTGTATGTACTATGAATCTTGTCTGTATCTTCACAGGTTTTGAGTTCTGACATGTAGCTTTTTCTCTAGTTAAAAAGTTCTTCCTCTTTGGTAAGAGCTGTAAAGTTATTACCATCTCATATATTTAGTCATTTCCTATGACTACCCCTTTTCTTACAAACATAGTCCCTTAGTAGCTTTTTTCCTTGTCATCGTATGCTTATTTTCTTAGTGTTATTGTACTTATATTTTAAAAAATTAAATATCTCTGATGCTTGTGCAGGATGAGATTTTGTCTATTCATTCAAAATATATTCATTAAACCTTATTACCTACCAAGAATATTAAACTATGAAAAGTAATATTCTTCTTAGCAAAGTATCTCAAGAATGGAAGAAAAAGTATCCAATGTACTCAGCCCTACTGTGAAACTAATTTATAGCTTTCATATGAAGGCTATAATCCAATTATAATGCAAGAATATGGGGAAAGGGACAAGGGAGGAAGAGGAGGGAGAAGGATAGGCGGAGGGAGGGTAATTGGTGGGATCACATTACAGTGCATCTTAGAGAAGTACAGGTGAAACTTACTAAATGCAGAATATAAATGTCTTAACACAAAAACTACGAAAATGCCATGAAGGCTATCTTAACCAGTTTGATGAAAATATTTCAATGAAATCAGCACATTGTACCCCATGATTGCATTAATGTACACAGCTATGATTTAGTAAAAAAAAAACTCTGAAAAGTAAAATAAGCAGTAGAAGATCCATTTGTTCACTGGTGTACTCCATATTTTTCTTCTATTCAGATGGTGTGATTTTGACCTTCTGTTCTGTCCTTAACCACTGCCTTTTATATTCACCCTGTCTTTACTCAGCCTTCACCACATCTTTTGTAACCTTTCCAGGTACCCTGGGAATTTTAACAGTGGCTTTCAGTAGTTCTTGGTACTAGCCTTGATACTGTACCTGGGTCATTATTCTCTTTGGAATTTTATCAACTGTAAATAGAAATGATTTAACTATTTACAAGATAGTTGTGAAAGACAAGTTATTTTAACCTATAGTTATTCATAGAAATGACTTAATAAGTATTTATTGAATGATTATGAGTACAGAAAGTGTTCAGGAGAATATGCAGAGACATTTCATCTTTTTTTTTTTTTTTGAGACAGAGCCTCAAGCTGTCACCCTGGATAGAGTGCCGTGACATTGCAGCTCACAGCAACTTCCAATTCCTGGGCTCAAGCGAGTCTCCTGCCTCCGCCTCCCAAGTAGCTGGGACTACAGGCACCCGCCACAACGCCCGGCCATTTTTTGGTTGCAGCGTCATTGTTGTTTGGCGGGCCCCGGGGCTGGATTCAAACCTGCCAGCTCAGGTGTACGTGGCTGGCGCCTTAGCTCGTTGAGCCACAGGCGCCGAGCCTATATGTGTGTTTTAATGATTGAACTCTTAGCAGAGGTGATGAAACCTAATTGCTTACTGTGTCTGATTCTTGCTCATGTATCTTGTAATTTTGGACTGTGAACTCATCTACAGCAACACTCTATCTGTGAGAATCACAAGCAGCCTTGGTTGAGAGCGTGTCCTCCAGATCAGTTTTCTGTCTGTTACTGTCAGGAATCCCAAGGGCATCACTCTCCTCAGACTAGTCAGTATGTTACTTTATCGGTTTGGGAGTTCCTGAACTGCAAGGGGAGGGCAATCAAAGTTTCTCACCTGACATGAGGTGAAGGCCCAAGGTTACAGCCCTTGGGGGAGATTTTTTTCCTACTCAGAGTCTAGGATACAGAAGAAAAAATTCCTTATAACCTCTACTCTCCACTCCCACTTCATACAAGTAAAGCTCATTAACTTAAAAGCTTCTTTCTTTTTTTTTGTTTTAAACTGAGTCTTATTATGTCATCCTCAGTAGAGTGCTGTGGCATCACAGCTCACAGGAACCTGAAACTCTTGGGTGTAAGCGATTCTCTTGCCTCAGCTTCCCAAGTAGCTGGGACTACAGGTGCCCACCATAACACTCGGCTATTTTAATGTTGTAATTGTTATTGTTGTTTGGCAGGCCTGGGCCGGGTTTGAACCCACCAGCCCTGGTGTATGTGGCCAGCACCCTAGCCTCTGAGCTACAAGTGCTGAGCCTCAAAAATATCTTCCTTTTGGGCGGCACCTGTGGCTCAAAAGAGTAGGATGCTGGCCCCATATACCGGAGGTGGTGGGTTCAAACCCAGCCGTGGCCCAAAAAAAAAAAAAAAAAAGTGTCCTCCTTTGATATTTAGTTTCTCACTCAATTTATGGTCCCTGGGGACTTCCTTAATCACTTAAGCTCTTTTCTTAGCTCTTATTGTCAAAGGTCATCTATTATATTTTATACAGAATTTCTAGGTGTTTATTAGTGGGAGGGTTTTCTAGTTATCCATTGAATTAGATTTCCAAGACTATAAGCCTTACTATTGTTTTCGTTAATCAGTCTGTTTCCTTTGGCTATCATAATGTCTACTGGAAAAAAAAGGTATTAAATTAACACTCTTTTCTTTTGTTCTTCATTTCTTTTGGTAAGTGAGGTCCTTAAGCCTCTTGGCTTTCCCTCAGTGCCCAGCACTGAGCCTGGCCCACAGCAGGTGCTCAAGAAATGTTTGTGGAATAAATTGGAAGGAGAATAAATTGGAGTTTGGCAGATGAGAACTCTGATACCAGAGATGGGAAGTGACTTAAGTCTCTGGAAGTTCAGTGCTGGCAAAGGGGATTTCTAGGTGGTATTATTCACTACCATACTTATGTTCTCCACAAATTAATCCATTCCTACAGTCATATGAAGACTGTCCCATATGGTTCTGACCTCTGGATCTGAGGGATTTTATTGGAGGGTGTGGTCCTGCCCTCCCATTCTCTTCTCCGAGGTTTCAGGACATCAATACCTCCTACCCAAGAGCTATGAGACTGATGATCCTCGAGGGCTTCTTGGTGGTGGCAGCTGAGAATGTGGCGGAGAAGGAGTGGGCATAAAGAAAAATGGAAATGCCCTGTGTTTTTCCACATTGCCTTCTGATTTCCATTCCCTCCTTTTCTTTGTTATTATTAAATTTGAACTCTTGGTAAGAGGCCAGTTACTTTAGCTAAGAAAGACCTGATTGATTTATTCCCCATTTGTGTCAAAGAATAACAAACCTTGCCCTAACTTGAGCCCTCCCTGGCTGTCTGGAAGTTATACTCACCCACTCTGATGTGGATGTGGCAGTGGAGAAAACTCTGAGGTAAAAGTCAGGAGCCCTGGGCTCCTGGTCAGTCACTACCCCTTGTGCCCTGGACAACTCACCTGCCCTCTCTGGCTCAGGTTTTCTATTTTGTTTTCATTATGAGACAAGGTCTCACTTTGTTGCTCGGGCTAGAGTACAGTGGCATCATCATAGCTCTCTGCAGCTTCAAACTCCTGGACTCAAACGATCCTCTTGCCTCAGCCTCCCAAAGTGTTAGGATTACAGGTGTGAGCCACTGCCTCTCCCCACCCCCACTGGGCTCACTTTTACCATCTGAAACTTGCAAGGTCCATCTATAAGACCTATGCAACTATGACATCTCATGGCTCGATTTTACCATCACTATTCCTTCCTCAGTGCTTTTTCTTTCTTTATGAATATCTAAGTTCCTAACCTATATCACTTTTCTTTTTTTTGAGACAGAGTCTCACTATGTCACCCTTGGTAGAGTGCTATGACATCACAGCTCACAGCAACCTCAAACTCCTGGGCTTAAGCAATTCTCTTGCCTCAGCCTCCCAAGTAGCTGGGACTACGGGCACCTGCCACAATGCCTGGCTATTTTTTTGTTGTTGCAGTTGTCATTGTTGGTTAGCTGGCCAGGGCTGGGTTTGAACCCGACAGCCTCAGTGTATGTGGCTGGAGCCCTAATCATTGTGCTACGGGAGCCTAGCCCACTTTTCTTTTCTCTAAAGAACTTTTAACATTCCTTGCAAGGTAGGTCTATTGGAAACTTTCCCTCAATTTTTGTTTGTCTGATTCTCTGCTAGAAATCAGAAATACTGTCATACAAATGAGCAATACATTTCTTTTTTATTCTTTCTTAGCATTTCCATCTCTCTGCTTAAATTACCCATCTGCTCTGGCATATTGTGTATCTTTTCCTTTAGATCTTTTAGCATGTTAATCATAGCTTTTAAACATTTCTGGTCTGATAATTCCAACATTCCTGCTTATTTAGTCTCCTCAAACTGTGTCTTTTGCCTTTCAGTATGCCTTGTAATTTTTTCTTGGTGGCCACACATGATGTACTGGGCAAAAGAAACTGCATTAATAGACCTTTAGTGGTGCAGTCAGGGAGAACCGTTCCATAACACTATGATTGGGTCTCAGTCTTCTGGTGGGCCTGTGTCCTTGGACTTCAACCTTCACCATTGATTCTCAGTGCCCTCCTCCTGTCCCCTTATGTGGGAAAGGATGCTTAGAGGTGGCTGGAGTTGAGTATTTCCCTTCCCCCAGGTTACTTGGGCTCTGATAAAACAATAATAGGTTAGGCTATGATAAAATAGTTTCTCTTGAGCATGGTTCTTGTTAAGAAGATCAGAATGCTCTGGTGTATTTTAAAATGGCTACCTTTTACATCCCCCTGCCAGAAGCACTGGATTTTTCTCTGATTATCATAGTGAGAACCTTGTAGAGCTCCTGTGGATAAAACCCACAAAAGCGTGAAGGCTGTCCTAAGGCTATGCTCTCAGGGTTTGTACTTCCAGACTTGTCCACCCTGAACCTTCAGCCCTTGTCAGTTACAGCGCAGAGTTTTTTATTCTGGTACTGGTTCCTGCAGAGATTTCTGCTCACAGCTTTCTGTTCCAGTAAGTTGTGATTCTTGGTGTCTGCTTGTCTGTCTCTCTAAGGTTAGGGGAGGGCATAAGAGTGTAGATATTAAATAAATGAAACTAGGTAAAAATGCAGCATAGCAAAAAAGGTGGGAGGTGGTTTTTCTCTCCCTGGGGAGGCAGTTTTGCTCTGCTCACTGTGTTTTTTCTGTATTTCCTAGAGTCAAACTGTATCACTCTTTTTTTTTTTTGAGACAGAGCCTCAAGCTGTCACCCTGGATAGAGTGCCGAGGCATCACAGTTCACAGCAACCTCCAATTCCTGGGCTCAGGCAAGTCTCCTGCCTCAGCCTCCCAAGTAGCTGGGACTACAGGCGCCTGCCACAACGCCCGGCCATTTTTTGGTTGCAGCCGTCATTGTTGTTTGGTGGGCCGGGGCTGGATTCGAACCCGCCAGCTCAGGTGTACATGGCTGACGCCTTAGCCCGTTGAGCGCCGAGCTGAGACTGTATCACTCTTATAATGGCAAACAAACTATATTGGAATTAATATTTTAAATTATTTTCCATTTTGTGCTGCATGAAGATAGGAGACCTGTCTGACCCCCACATTCATGCCTGGACCTTCCAGAGACATCAGTGGGCCGGGAAGTATCCAGGGAAGGATGTTTGTGAAGACACAAAGGCCCCACAGCTGTGCTAGGAGCTGCTGCTCAAACAGAGGCTGCATAACTTACGAAAGTGAAGATAAGTTTGTGGTTGTGCCTTGAAACGGTCCCAGGGAAAAGGAATTCTTCTTCTTCTGAGGGAATCAAGAGGGCAGAAGCAGCGCTACTGGGGGGGAAGTCCCAAGCTTGCAGGGGTCCAGCTTTTGGCCTAATAAAAGGACAAATGGCCGACCTGGTGAACTGTCCAAGCTTAGAGCCAGCAGCCTTGAGAGGCAGTGAGGCCCCCAACATTGGGAAGGTTTGACCATGGCTGCTCTCCGTGTCAGGCACACTGCTGCAGACTTCCTGTGGTGCCTTGAGACTGGAGTACAGGAGCTCAAATTACCCCTTCTGTTTGTTAAGGAAGCAGGAAAGAGTTGGAAGAAGAGGAATTAATACCAACGTGGTCCAGAGAGGGGCCTCTTCAGTCAGAAAGCTGGGTTCGTGCACACATCTGTTATTTACTGGCCGTATAATTTTAGGCAAGTTGCTAAGCTTCTCTATGCCTCAGTTTTCTCATCTGCAAAATGGGGATGATAACATGGCTGTGACAAATAAATGAGAGAGAATATAAAGGGCTTTGTTCAGAGCCTTGCACACAATAGGAGCTCTGTAAATGAGGTTGGCAGTGGGGGTGTTCTTTTTTTTCAGGTCCCCGCGATCCCAGGCCTCCTGCAACTTGTTCAGCTCCTAAACTCTCATGTCCTCCCGCATCAGCCTTGTCACATTTGGAATTTTGGTATCTGTGAGTCGAAAGTCATATTCTGTATTTGGCTGAACTAATTTTATCCCAGATTATTTCTGACAAAATCAACATTCTTCCCTCTCCTGCCTCTGAACCCCCTCAAAGGTACACATTCTCCAGGCAGCCTGCTCTCTTAGCTTGGTTTCCTTGGCCTCCCTCCCCATGTTGGTGCCCAGAATGTAATAACAAATCCTGTCTCCCAGCCAGGAGCTGGGTGCCCAGGAATTCCAGCCCCGCGCGGCCAGCAGTGTTTGCCAGCGCATCTGTTTCCAATCAGCACAGCGCGGCGCATTCTTTCTGCAGAGCGAGCGAGCGCAGGCCCAGAGCCTGGGGACCACGCTAATTGATTGCTAAATGGATCTTGTCATTTCCAAAAGAGGCCTCTAGGCCTGCCCTTTGCTCTGCCTCTGCTCTCCATGGGCTGAAGAGCTTAAGAATTAACTCGTCCGCTGCCTTTGATGGGAGTTGAGGACTGACTGGACCCTCCATTGTGGAAACGCACCAGGAGCTTTAGAAAAGCCTATGAGCTCTTTGCAAAGAGGGTCACGGTTCCCTGGACACGATCCTATGTCATTCTCCCAGTCTATGTGACTCCACTGGACAGACGGGGAAATCAAGGCTCGGGGGTCTGAGTTGAGTGGCCCACGTCGCACAGAGTGGCGGCCAGGGATGAGGCTCTCCTGGGTCCAGTTTCTGTCCTCAGAGCTCAGCCCATGAGCAGTGTTCTAGCCAGGCCTTGCCTCTGGGGTTGCAGAGAGAAGGGAGCAGCTCAGGGTCTTCTGACTGGGTTGTCTGGCTCATCTGGACGCCCACAGGAGTCTCGGGCTTCCGGCTGTTCCGTCGTGATAAGAGGTCAGTATGTGGAAGATGCCACTCATGTGTAGGGGTGAAGGTGGCTACCCTCACCTTCCTCCCCTGGCAGGACACCCCTCCCACCCCAGCATCCTTGCTCCGAGGACCCTGGCACTCACAGGACAGTCGAGTCACCGTCTGTCTCCTTGTCTGTCTTCCTATCTTGAAATCAGGGATTGTTGTCTTTCTGTCTCTAAACCCTGCCTGGACCCGGTTCTGCTCATCGTACGTGGTCAGTACGTGCACGCACGATGAACGGAAGAGTGGGGACTCATCCTGGACCGTTCCCTGGTCGGATTCTCCTTGGTCTCCTGACAGAGTTGGTCAGGGAGGACGGGAGTCTCTCAGCAGCGCCGTCAGCACTCTGACACTCGGTCCCTGGCAGATCCCTGGGCTGCAGTCTCCAGATCTGCCACAGGGGATGATTCCGTGTGTGTCCACCCGAGGCTGGCTGGGAGACCAGCTGAGATAATGGAAGTTTGAACACTCCACTCATGGGAGTGGGGTATGTGTGTGTGTTGTTGTCTGGGCTCAACTCTCTTCCAGAAGCTTCTTCATTGGCCCACAATGCCAAAAGGGCTTATGGTAGAATCAGGGGTGCAGAGAAGTTCCTTCAGCCTGTAAAACCATGTACGGTATCAAAGCAACTCTTGGTTTGGACTAAGCAGCTGAGATAGACAGAAACTAGAAGAGGGTGTCCTCCACCCACCAGCCTAGGAGCCTGTGTCCTCACCACCTCGATGTCCCTTTCCTCTATTCTTCCCCTCTTCCCTGAATTGATTCTGATTTTGGTTGAGATCAAAGAGAATTATGCCCTACTCCCAGAGCTCCTATAGCTGTGTGACTTTAGGGAAATTACTTAACCTGTCTGATTTTATCATGTTAAGATGGCGACAGTAGCACACCTTGCAGGGTGTTTAGGGGAATTCCTGACTACTGACATAACATACTGAATATGCTCACCAGTGGGCAGCACTTGTTCAATGCGCTCGTCAATGTTAGCTATTCCCCATGTGCGAGAATGAGCCCCCTGTTCTGTCCCTTCTCCCTTGGCCACTCAGACCTCTGCCATCTGATCACCCCATGGACACTGCTCTCACAAAGGCCTCCCATGCCTCCTAATTGCAAACACCAAAGTGAGGGGGGAAACTTCATTCTTACTTTCTGCAGCCTGTTGGCAGCGCTTGACACCACGACCTACTCCTTCCTGAAAACTCTCTCCTCCCTTAACTCCTAAGATAAAATACCCCTCTGGTTCTCCTGCTACTTCCCCGACCATTTCTTCTCTGTCTCTTTCCTACATTCTTTCTCGACCACAATGTTAAAGGCTGCTCTTCCCCAGGGCCCCGTGTGTTTTTTCTCAGTCTGCAGTTACCAGAGTTTATAGGCACAAAAACCCATAATCCCTGCCCAGTTTATAATTCTGTAATACTCATGCTAACTGTCATCTATTGAGGATTTAATATAGGCTAAGTGCTATGCTTAGCGCTTTTAATGTATCATCTCATTGACTCTAGCAGGTAAGAGTCAGACCCACCAGGCGTCACAGTCCTGCCACATCAGCCCCTGGGGTTGCAGCAGCAGATATTTCCTGGGTCCCCTCAGCAGTGAGGAAAGAGGAGAAAAGCAGGTCCTGGGTGGTGTGGGAGTGAGCCTGCCTACCAGGCTGTTAGAGCCCCAAGCTCTGGGGGAAGCAGGTGTAGCAGAGAAAGGTCTAGGGATTCAGAGTGGTAAAACTAGCATCTGATCTCCTGCTTTGCCATTTACTTGCTGTGTGACGCAGGGTAAATCACTTCACTGCTCTGAGCCTCAGAGATTTAAGTGAGGCGCAGTACATAAGAGTGTTTAGTAAACAATCAGATGCTCAGGAAGTTATTGTTATTATGAAAGCACTGTTAGGCACATTGTCCAGTTGGATCCTGACAGAGATATATCTTGACTGAGGGTCCAGCTAAGCCGGAAATCCCAACTGGATCTCCTGATTCTGTGGGGACATGGTTCACGCAGCATCATGAAGCTAGCCGCACTTGTTTGTGCAGACTCCTGGTGACAGACGTTCATGCCCATTTTACGAGTAAGAAAATAGAGCTCTTGAGAAGTTAAGTGACATGCCTGGGGCCGTCACCAGTAGTGGAAACCATCTTCTGTCCCAGAGCTGTGCTCCTTCTGGGTAGGACATTCACCAGCCACCGCCTGGTCCCTGGTTTGGTTCTGAATGCACCTGACTCCTAGGAGCTGCATTAACTGTCTTGGGCCAGGTATTTTATACAATCTATAGCTTTAATCAAATTAATATTTTATGGCAAGCTGTTTCCCAGAACCTGATCATCTTTTTGTTGTTGTTATTAAAGATAGAGTCTCACTCTGTCACCCTGGGTAGAGTCCCATGCTATAGTAGCTAACAGAAACCTCAAACTCTTGGGCTTATGTAATCTTCTTGCCTCAGCCTCCTAGGCAGCTGGGACTACAGGTGCCCACCACGGTAACTAGCTAGTTTTTCTATTTTTAGTAGAGACAGGGTCTCACTCTTGCTCAGGCTGGTCTTAAAACTCCTGAGCTTGGCTCAGCGCCTGTGGCTTAAGCGGCTAAGGTACCAGCCACATACACCTGAGCTGGCACGTTCGAATCCAGCCTGGGCCCACCAAACAACAAATACGACTGCAACCAAAAAATAGCCGGGCGTTGTGGCAGGTACCTGTAGTCCCAGCTACTTGGGAGGTGAAGGCAGGAGAATCACTTTAGCCCAGGAGGTGGAGGTTGCTGTGAGCTGTGATGCTACGGCACTCAACCCAAGGTGACAGCTTGAGGCTCTGTCTCAAAAAAACAAAAACAAAAAACTCCTGAGCTTAAGCAATGTACCTGCCTTGGCCTCCCAGAGTGGTAGGATTACGGGCGTGAGACACCATGCCCGGCCCTGACCATCTTTAGAAATAGTGTGTGGTGGCTCGACGCCTGTGGCTCAACGGGCTAAGGCGCCAGCCACGTACACCTGAGCTGGAGGGTTCGAATCCAGCCCGGGCCCGCCAAACAACAATGATGGCTGCAACCAAAATAAATGGCCGGGGCGTTGTGGTAGGTGCCTGTAGTCCCAGCTGCTTGGGAGGCAGAAGTGGGAGACTCGCTTGAGCCCAGGAATTGAGGGTTGCTGTGAGCTGTGATGTCACCGCACTCTTTGCAGGGTGACAGCTTGAGGCTCTATCTCCAAAAAAAAAAATTAATTAATTAAAAATAAACTTAAAAAAAAAGAAATAGTGTGTGGAGGAAAGGAATTAATGAAAAGAATTTCAGGATAATCATTCTCTCTAGAGAAAGAGTGGATTGTGGGATGACCTTGGGACTTCTCAGAGCCCCCAAAATCTTGCCTATAAAATCACATCAGGCACGATTTATTGGACCCTTGTGCTAAGTGACTTCACGTGGATTGTCTCACTTAATGCTGATGTAGTCCCTATGTGACAGATGCTATTTTTATCTACAAGTGACAGATTCAGAAACTGAAGCCCAAGGAGGCACAGCTAGTGAGTAGTGAAGCCAGGGTTTGAACTCCAGGCCATCGCATTCCACAGCCTGTGCCCCCAAGTGCCGTATCACTGTGGGGAGAGACAAGAGGGTCTCTGAGATGCCTCACAGCTCTGTGGTAGCTGAGCCTCCTCACTCTCTCTCTACATCTTCTTCTCTAGTTCTAGAACCTTCCCTCTCCATTAAGTAATGCTGCTAGAGGTGCTGGCAGAGATCCGATGGCCACGTGCAAGCCAGGTCTGTGCACTGGGTCTCGATTAGCATCCCAGGCTTCTCCTTGGCAGTCTAAAGCAGAGTTGGCCGGAGCTTATGTTAACATTTCAAAGATTTATTCTGCTCTCTGAATCTTCTCTTCCCTTGCCTTGCACTGTTTATTGAAACAGTTCATAAGATGTTGTTAAAGACTAAAACAAAAGTCAATAGAAAATTATTGATGGGCGCTGGTGGGATTGCTGCCACGTAATGGTGTTGGAAAATGCTTCTCCCAGATCCAGGTCGTGCTTCAGAAGGCTCCGGAGGGGTGGGGGAGCAGGGACTCACTTCTTGGCAAAGTTCTGCACCTTTACACCCTGCTTTCCAAGGACATGATCTGATTATTCTCCCCTCTTTTAGAGAGGTGTTGATTTGGGCAGGCCGTGCCTCTCCCTAGCGAGATGGCTTAGAGGCTAGTTCCAAAGGTCCTGCTCTAACCTGGCCCCACGTGCTCTGTTTTAGCATAAAATCCCCATTCCTTCTGGCATGTGAGCGACTGCTCCAGCTCCCAGCATAGGCTCAGTTTTCCTCTAATAGGTTATTTCGTTCATGAGCTATGAAAGGGATCAAAAGTGTATACTTAACAGCTATCTTCCCGCAGTGCCAAACTGCTGGCTTCTCAAAGGAACTGCAGTCATTATTATTATTTTCCTCCAGTGTATGCTCTAGAGAGGTGAAGAGGGCAAACTCAGAGAACAAGCTGGTGAGCTGGTGCCAGAGCCAGAGATTCTGAGTGGGCAAGGGTCTGGGCCTGAGCAGGGTCTAGGTGATGGCTGGGGGTCCAAGGGTGGGACTCAGGACAGGAAGAAGCCCCAGGCAGGAACGCAGCCCCTGGGCTGAGCTGGAACTGCAGGTCCAAACTGGGGAGAGGAAAGAAACCAAACCCAGAGTGTGCCATGAAGTCCAGAAAAGTGACCGAGGTGGAGGTATGTCCCAAAGCCATAGTGGGAGGTATGTGAGCCTGGTGCCTGGGCTGTGGCCAGCCTTCCTGAGCAGGTGAGAGGTGTTCACTACATGCCTCTTCTCCTAAGGAGAGCTAACATTTTGCATCTGTGACAGGAGCTGTGTTAAGTCCCACCGAATCCTCATAGCAACCCTCCACGGGCAGGTACGTCGTGTACCACCTGACAACATTTTGGTCAACGACGGACTGCGTGTACAAATGTACGATTATAACAGAGCTGACAAATTCCTATTGCCTAGTGGTGTTGTAGCTGTGATAACGTAACGCAATTGCAACACATTACTCAGATGTTTGTGCTCATGCTGGTGTAAACACACCCACTGCACCAGGGCTGGTATAAAAGTATAGCACGTGCAATTCGTACAGGGCATAATACCTGATGGGGATAATGAATGACTATGTTGCTGGTTGATGTATTACCTTACTACCTATCATCATTTAGAGTACATTCTTTAAGCTTAGGGAAAAAGTTCATTGCAAAACAGCCTCAGGCAGGTCCTTGTTATCACGGGCGATGGCAGCCCCCTGCTTTCACTACCCCTGAAGATCTTCCAGTGGAACAGATGTAGAGGTGGGAGATGGAGGTGTTGGTGATCGTGGCCTTGTGTAGGCCAAGGCTAAAGCGTATGTTTGTGTCTTAGTTTTTAAAGTTTTCATTTAAGAAGTTTAAAATGTTTCTAAAAATGTTTAAACAGAAAAAACATTACAGAATAAGGATGTGAAGAAAGAAGGTATTTGTTGTACGGTAAAATGTGTTTGTGTTTTAAGCTAAGTATTATTACAAAAGAATTTAAAAGTTTAAAAAATACTCACATATCTATTTAGAGATGGGTCTTGCTCTTGCTCAGGCTGGTCTTGAACTCCCGAGCTCAAGGAATCCTCCCCCCTTGGCCTCCCAAATTGCTAGGATTACAGGTGTGATGCCCAGCCTCAAAAAGTTTTAAAAATATTTAAAAGTTTATGAGGTAAAATGAGTTAACAGTAAGCTAAGATTAATTTATTATTAAAAAAAGGAAAATTATTTTTGTAAACTTAGTGCAGCCTAAGTGTACAGTGTTGTTTATAAAGTCTGCAGTGATTTTAGACTGCAGGGCAGTGCGCAGTGATAACCTTGGCCTTCACACTGTCACCCCCTGACTCACCCAGAGCAACGCCAGTCTCGCAAGCTCCAGTCATGGTAAGTGCCCTGTACAAGTGTACCATTTTTTATCCTTTATACTGTGTTTTTACTATACCCTCCCTTGGTTAATGTATGTTTAGATACACAAACACGCTGTATTATAACTGCCCATAGTATTCAGTGCAGTCACATGTATGTTTGTAGCTCAGGAGCAACAGGCTACATACATACATCATATAGCCTAGGGCTATCTTGGGCTATGCGATCTAGGTTCATATATGTGCTCTCTATCATGTTCACACAACAAAGACATCACCTAATGCATTGCTCAGAATGAATACCCTTGAGAGGTGGTACATAACTATATTTTCATCTCTCTCTCTAGATGAAGAAACTCAGGTGAGGAAAAGTTAAAGGATTTGCCTAAGGTTTCACAGCAGGGAAATGGAAAAACCAGGATTTAAACCTGGGAAATTGGATTCCAAAGGACACATTCTTTTTTTTTTTTTTTTTTTTGAGACAGAGCCTCAAGCCATAACCCTGGGTAGAGTGCAGTGGCATCACAGCTCACTGCAACCTCCAACTCCTGGGCTGAAGCGAGTCTCCTGCCTCTGCCTCCCAAGTAGCTGGAACTACAGGCGCCCGCCACAACTCCCGGCCATTTTTTGGTTGCAGCCGTCATTGTTGTTTGGTGGGTCCAGGCTGGATTCGAACCCGCCAGCTCAGGTGTACATAGCTGGCGCCTTAGCCTGTTGAGCCACAGGCGCCGAGCCCAAAGGACACATTCTTAACCGTTACCCTGCAGCCCTGATAAATATAGGTATGAGAATTGGCTATGATCAATCCTACCCTGAGGACCAGGTCTAATGTTTGCAGAGCCCAGAGCCAAAGTGTAAGTAGGTGCCCATCCATCAAGAGTTAAAAGATCAATCACAAAAGTAATTATTTATAAACTATGTATAAATAACACGATAGCTAACAACTGTAACTCAAGTTAAACTCTGGTATAGAATATGATCTATTCCTATCATTCAAATGCAGCTTCATGCCTTGAAGCAGTGGGTCACCACTGTAATCCTAGCATCTAGGAGGCTGAGGAGGGAGGATCCCTTGAGCTTAGGAGTTCGAGACCAGACTGAGCAAGAGTGTCTCTATTAAGAATAGAAAAAAAATTTTAATAGGTAGGCACCTATAGTCCAGCTACTGGGAAGCCATGGCAGGAGGATCGCTTTCTTGAATCCAGGAGTTTGAGGTTGCTATGAGCTAGGTTGGTGCCATGGCATTCTAGTCTGAGCAACAGAGTGAGACTCTGTCTCAAAAAAACAAAAAACATGGGGTGGTGCCTGTGGCTCAAAGGAGTAGGGTGCCGGCCCCATATGCCAGAGGTGGCGGGTTCAAACCCAGCCCCAGCCAAAAACTGCAAAAAAAAAAAAAAACAACAGAAAAAGCAATTACATTTTCATAACATTAACTTCAAGATATAATAGGCAAAATTAAAAATCAATAGAAAGTAGACTATTTTAGGTGACTAAATATAAATACTTGATTGATGGGACAACAATATTCAGATGAACAATAAAATAAAAACACAATTTACTAATTATTTTTCTATGTCATATGATTTATTTTCTTGCCTTATTTTTCTAACAAAATCATTATGTTGATTAATATTTTCACATAATTTGTGTCTTCTTGATAGTAATCTGCTTTAAAAAACAAAATGTAATTGTATGCAAATATATTTTTGTCAAATGTGTAAATGAAGGTAAGTGTAAAAAGTTAACTGTTTTAGGCAGGGCATGCTGGCTCACACCTGTCGTCTTGGCACTCTGGGAAGCCTATGTGGGAGGATTGCTTGAGCCTAGGTTGTTTGTGATAAGCCTGAACAACCTACAAAGACTCTGTCTGTGTGAAAAAATAGAAAAACTACCTGAGCAGGGTGATGTATGTCTGTAGTCCTAGCTGGTTGGGAGGCTGAGGCAGGAAGGATCCCTTGAATCAGGAGTTAGAGATTACAGTGAGCTCTGATGACACCACTGCACACTAGCCCCAGCAACAAATTGAGGACCCTATTTAAAAAAAAACACAAATTTCTAAATCAGAAATCAGTAAACTAAGGACCATAGTTATGGGTCTGTTTTTGTAAAGAAAGCTTTATTGGAACACAACCAGACCTATTCATTTATATATTGTCTATAGCAGCTTTTTTGCGATAGCACCAGAGTTAAGTAGTTATAACAAAGATCATATGGCCTGAAATGTCAAAAATTTTTGCTATCTGGCCTGTTGAGGAAAAGTTTGTTGATCCCTGTACCAAATTACCTACTAAAATTAAAGGCAAATGCAAATTATAGTTAATATTGGCAACACCCGTAACTTAGAGGGTAGGGCGGTGGCCACATACGCCCAGGCTGGTGGGTTCAAACTTGGCCCAGGCCAGCTAAACAAGGACAACTTCAACAACAACAACAAAATAGTTGGGTGTTGTGGCGGGCGCCTGTAGTCCCAGCTACTTGGGAGGCTGAGGCAAGAGAATCACTTAAGCCCAAGAGTTTGAGGTTGCTGTGAGCTGTGGCGCCCCAGCACTCTACCCAGGGCAACAAAGTGAGACTCTGTCTCTAAAACAAAAAACAAAAAACAAAAACTATTTGCAATTCTGAAATTCAATGTCTGATTAATGATGCAAATAATTGCTATCAGGCTTCATATATTAATATATTATGTCTAGAATTAGAAAAATACAAATTGAACATTAATAGGAATTGTTTAAGATTGCAAAGTATTCCTCAGCCACTCCTGTGCAACTCTTGGGAATGTCATGGTAATTTATGAATAGCTCTAGAACAACTAGTCAGAACATAAAAGAAGCAAGAAAGTGACTCAGCGCTCCTGGAAAATGGGATACATTGAATGTAAGAATCTGACGTACTCTTGCTATCTGAGAAGAAGGATTTCATGAGTTATTTCATTTATCTTTTCTCTTCCTCTAGTATTTCTGCTCCTTGTACCCTCTCTGCACAGTGTCCAATCCTGGCAGTGTCAAAACCCACAAACCTTCACGGTATTTGAGGGCAAAGCATAGGATGGCAGTGAGGTTGAAGCATGTCTGGGGTCTGAATGGTGTTTAGTCATGAGAGCAGCTGTTTGAGCTGGGCCAGGCTGGGGGCCAGATCCAGACTAACAGAGGTGGTCGAGTGCTGGTTGATTCATTGATTCATTTTTGTGAGTTGTTAATATGCACGGCCCACGAACGCTCCAGATCCAAGAGCTGAGGTTAATTCTGGTCCAGGGAGCAGCTTTCAGGCAACGGTGGGCAGGCCTTCAGAATTGGGACTTTTACCCTGGGGAAGAAAACCTCTCTTTTTCCTCCTGCCTTATCCTTCACTTTTCTTTCTCCCTCCCCATCCTCAATTTTCTCCTTTCCCCCTTTTTCTCTCTGAAGGAATATCACAGAGACATGTAACCCATGCTGTTGCACAGGCTTGAACTGGCCTAGGGGATGGACATTACAGAGAGGGACCTTTTCACTTGATGGGAATCAGAGGTTTCTAACTCTGAGGCCACCTGACATTAGACTGGGCAGAGGGGGACATTAGACTAGGCACAGCTCCAGGAGATGCCCAGTCACGGGCTCCTGATGCTAGAGGATTTCTGTGTTGGGCATGAGGTTGGTCTAGAGAATGATTCTTTGATTCTGTTCCACCTTGGATATCCCAGTCCCAATCTCTGGAATATTATCTGTCCCAATTTTTGTCAGAGTACTAAGTTAGGGGTGGGGGTGAGGAGGGTGGTTATGACAGGGCTGGGACTTGCAGGTTAGCCGCTGCAGACCAAAGCAGCCAACCATATCCTGGGGTGGGACCAGCCTCCTGAGGACTGAAGTTTCCAGGGAGGTCCTGGGAAAAAATACTCCACAGCCTCCCATCTCTGTGCCATTTCCTGAAGAGGGATGTGCTTGCCCAGCCAAACCTGCCCTAATTATTAATGAACTGAAGCTCATTACTAGGAGGCAGCCTGAGGCTGTGGGCAGAGAACCAGCTTGAGACCTAAGCTGAGATATAAGTTCCAATGCTGCCATTTCTTACCCATGGGAACTTGGTCAAGTTATTTAACTTCCTTGATGACATTTCAGGCAGGATAATTAAAAAAAGAGAGAGAGAAATTAATAAGTTCTTTGAGACTCAGTTTCCCCATCTTTCAGTAGAAGCAGAAACAACCATGTCTATCACACAGGGTTGTTGTCAGGGTTAAGAAAGGAATGGATCCGAATGGTGTTTGTCAATCAGAGGGCATTCTCCCCCCTGCTCCAATCCCAACTGCCCACCTGCTGAATGCCTCTCTATTTTTTTTAAATGTCAAATTAATATAAGGGTATAAATGTTTAGGTTACATTGTTTTCAAGTTCAAGTTGTAGTTGAGCCCTTCACCTGGGGTGGAGGGAGGTGTTGCACGCCCTTACTTTGTGCACGTTAGGTGAGATACGCCTCTCTTATTTGGGGGGAATCCCAGAATAGACAGGAAGCAGGGCCCCTCTTGATAAGAGAGCTGAAGAAGGGAAGATGTTCCTCTCCTCTGCTCCCTGCCACATGGGGTGTGCCAACGACCTAGACTCAACGGTAAGTTCTTATCTGGGACCTTTGATCCTGATGGAATTAACACAAAGACCCCTTGCCCTGCAGGGCGAGTTAGAGATTTCTAAGGTCTTAGTGACAAAAGAGAGTTCTGGGGTCCAGTGCGGGTGGTGCTGGGAATGATAATTGTGAATGTTTAATGACAGCAGTACCAGTGATGATTATAGGGACATGGGGTGGGTATCTTCTCAGCATTCATTTCCTCCTTCTTACTTCTTAAAAGAACTATGATTTTATTCAGATAGCCTCTCCTTCCCCAAGTGGTCTATGGGTCCTGGGGAAAACTGAGCTTGAGGAGTAGACCTAATTACTTTAGATTTAAATAATTTCAATTTTCTTACCAAGAATTAGTTCAACAGTCCAGAATTAAGCCAATCTGCTAAAGGAATTCCTCTAACCATGGTTATTGGCCAGGAGGAGGCACATGACTTAGGTTGGACCAATCAGACTAAATAAAAGGACTTCAATTCCCAGATGAAGGAAGAGGCTCATTGGACCTGAACACCTAGAATATTGCCAGTGCTCCAAGATCTCAGCCTCTGTGTACATTTTCCATTGACTCTCTTCCTCTTTCCAGAAATAATTTACACATGCTATTCTGATACTCAAGATAATATTTTTCTTACTTTTTGTTTGCTTTCCATTTTGACCTATGTAGTCATCCCTAAACAGTATAAATTTATTTCTCATATTTTGCCATATATATACCTTTTTAACACATTGGCTGCCCAAGAGTTTTTTCCTTGGGCCCATGGTTGTATGTGATTCACGCGACATACTTAATGAATTTGCTTCTAAGAATCGAGTCTTTTGTCATTCCACAAGTATTTATTTGTATGTGGGGTGGACTTTGGGTTGTCCCAGAGACCTCTGACTCCTACCCCTAAGTATGTGCAATAATGTCACTGTCACCACATGCTATCTTATTGGTTTTGTTCAAGGAGCTATTGGGCAAACATTCAAGGCAAAATGTGCAATCAGAATTTCTAGTCATCAGAGAACACAGTCCAGCCTGTGCGGTTGGCTGGAGCAGGGTGACAGGAGGTGGCAGAGATGTGCCTATTAATAGAGAAAACAATGAGCAGAGGTTTCACAGCTTCATAAGGCCCCAGGCTCAAAACTAGAATGAGTTAGATACAACTCATACAGCAGTTAACGTGTTAAAAAAATTGAATTACACTAAATACATTCTTTTATATTCATTGTTCACTAAACATTATATTTTATGTTTATATTTCATCCAAGCTGTTGCATACAGTTATAGTTTGTTCATTTACATTGCTGTATAGTATTCCATTTATGAATATGCTACAATTCCATTTGTCCAATCTGTCTATGGAGATTTATGCTATTTCTAGTATTCTGGTTTAACAATAAGGCTACTATAGATGCTCATTGTTTATAACTCTTGTTGCACATATGCTGCATGAGTTTGTCTAGGTGTTCTTACATTCAGCTTTTCCAGAAAATACCAAACTCTTTACTGAAGTGTTCACCAATGTATTGGCCTTTTTGGGTTTTTTTTTGAGACAGGGTCTCACTATGTTGCCCTCAATAGAGTGCTGTGTCATCACAGCTCATAGCAACTTCTAACTCTTGGGCTTAAATGATTCTCTTGCCTCAGCCTCTCAAGTATCTGGGACTACAGGCGCCTGCTACAATGCCTGGCTATTTTTTTTGTTGTTGACTTTGTCATTGTTGTTTGGCAGCCCCAGCCTGGTTTGAACCCACCACCCTTAATGGGTGGTGCCATAACCACTGTTCTGCGGCTGGTGCCATGCCAATGTATTTGTCTTATAAGCAGTGCATAAGCACTCCTCCTGGCCACATCCTCAACGAACTCTTGGTAGTGTCCGAATTTCATTGTTCTTATGGTATGTATGTACAGTGATATCTCTTTGTGGTTTCAGTTTGCATTTTCCTGAATATTAATGAGACTGAGCACTTATTCCTATGTTTGCTACCCATTTGGATTTCTCTTTTTATAAAGTGCCTAGAAAGAATTTTGTGGCTCAGCGCCCGTGGCTCAGCGGCTAGGGCACTGGCCACATACATCAGAGCTGGCAGGTTTGAGTCCAGCCCAGGCCTGCCAAACAACACTGACAACTATAACCAAAACGTAGCCAGGTGTTGTGGAGGGCGCCTGTAGTCCCAGCTACTCGGGAGGCTAAGGCAAGAGAATCGAGTAAGCCCAAGAATAGGAGGTTGCTGTGAGCTGTGACGCCACAGCACTCTACCAAGGGCGACATAGTGACATTCTGTCTCAAAAAAACAAAGGAAAGAAAGAAAGAATTTTGCCAATTTTCTATTGAGTTGTCCATTATTTATATAGTTTTGGTATTATTACTTTTTGGGGGGGTCAGTTCTATAACGAGAAAATATCGTCTCTCATTCTGTGAACTGTTTTTTACTCTATTAAGTTCTTAATTGTGATACAGTTGAGTTCATTAATGTTTATGCTTTTTGTGAATGTGGTTAAGAGTTTCTTCTCTACACTGACGTCTTGAAGATATCTCCTAAAAATACCGTCTCTGCTTTTTATGTTCCTCTTTCATCTGGAATGGATTTCTGTGTATTGTGTGAGGTAGGGGTCTAATTTTCACCGCTTACCCCATAGGAATACTTAGCTAAGGCTGGGCATGATGGCTAACACCTATAGTTCTAGCACTCTGGGAGACACAGGTGGGTGGATGGCTTGAGTTTAGAGTTCAAGAACAGCCTGAGCAAGAGCAAGATCCCGTCTCTACTAAAAATAGCCATGCATTGTGGTGGGCGCCTATAGTCCCAGCTACTCGAGAGGCTGAGGCAGGAGAATAGCTCGAGCAGTTTGAGGTTGCTGTGAGCGAAGACACCATGGCACGCTAGCCTGGGCCATCAGAGTGAGACTCAAAAAACAAAATATAGTCAGCTATCCCAGCACCATTTATTGCCAAGTCTACCCTTCCTCTCTGCTTTGTCGTCCCCCTCTGTCATGCACCAAGTGTCCAGGTAAGCATGAATCTATTTCTGGACTCTCCTTTTCCATTTGTCTATTGGTCTGCCCCTGAGCCAACACCACACTGTCTTAATCACTATAGTTTTATGATAATCTTTATATTTTGTCAACCAAATCCTTCTACCCCCATGGGGGAAATTTCAAGAGTGTTTTGACTATTCTCGGTCCTTTGCATTTCTATATAAAGTTTAAAATGAGCTCATGGAGTTCCACATACACACACAACAAGCAGTGGGTATTTTTATTGGGATTGCACTGAATCCATAAATCAAATGGGAGAGAATGTTGAGTTTAGCAGCCCACAAACATGGCATGCTTCTGCTTTTATTAAAGTCTTTTCCAAAATAGCTTTATGGAGGTTTGATTGACTTACAACAAACTGCGCATATTTAAAGTATACAATTTGATAAGTTTTGACATGTGCATATACCCAGGAAACCAACGCTGCAATCAAGATAATGAACATACCCATAGGTACCAAACATTTAGTAATCCCTCTCCGCCTCCCTCCCCTCCATAATGTTGTTGAATATTTATTCACGTGCTTATTTCCCATCCATACATTTTCTGGTAAAGAGAACGTTCAGGTCTTTTGCTCATTTTAAATTGGATTGTTTTCTCATTATTGAGTTTGGGTAATTCTTTATATTCCCGAGACAACTCCTTTATTGGATATTTGTTTTGCAAACATTCTTTTCCCCAGGCTGTGGTTTGTCTTTTCATTCCCTTAATGGTATCTTTTGAAGGGCAAAAGTTTACGTTATGATAAAGTCCAATTTATCAATTGGCTTTTCTATGGGTTGTGCTCTTCTTGCCATAGTTAAGGAATCTTTGCCTCACCCAAGGTCACAAAGGTTTTCTGCTGCGGTTTTATTGGTGTGTAGTTTGGGGATTTACGCTTAGGCTTATGATCCACTTGGAGTTAACTTTTATACATGGTGAAAGGTATGGATCAAACTCACACAGTATATTTTGGCTGTTTCAAAGTCTTTATAAATGTCTCTCAGTGTAGATTTATAATCATGCCACAGACTGTACCTTTTCCTAGCTTTATTTCCAGTGATTTACTGTTTCTTTGATGCTTTTGTAAATGGCATGTTTTAAAAAATATTTTTCTACATGTTAGTTTACAGAAATAGGAAGGATTTTACATCTATTGATTTTGTATTTAGCACGATTGTCAAGGCTTCCTATTAATTCTAATAATTCATCTATAGATCATTTTGGATTTCCTCTGAACAAAATTTATATTATCTGCAAATAAGGGCAGTTTTGTTTTTCCTTTCCAATTCTTTTATCTTTCAGCACACAATTTATACTTATTATGTTTTCCTAGTTGAACTGGACCTTCTATAATTATGAAGTAATCCTCTTTGGTTTTGTAAAGTCCTTTTAATATCTACTTTAATATTAATAAAATTGGCATTTATACTAATTCACATAATATGCATGGGCTTTCTTTTGGTTTGGGTCTGCCTGGCTTACCTTTTTCTATTCTTCTGCATTCATCCTTTATGTAGTCTTTGTGTGTTTTTGTAAAAAAGAATTCAGGTGGATTTTTATTTTCAATCCATCTTTTAACCAGAGTAATTCCATAATCAATCTCATATGTATCTTTGGGTTTAAATTTACCACTTCAGTTTTGCTTTCCCTTTGTCCTACCCGTTTCATATCACTTTTTGTCTCGTGTCTTACCTTCTTTTGAAGGAACTATATCTACAGAAAAATTAATTCTACTTTTTAAAAACCTCTCTTTCCATTATTTCAGTGATTACACCAGAAGGTACACCATGCATTCGTAATCTATCAAAGTCAAAATCTAAACCTTTACCTTCCAGGCAGCACCTGTGGCTCAAAGGAGTAGGGTGCTGGCCCTCTATGCTGGAGGTGGCGGGTTCAAACCCAGCCCTGGCCAAAAACTGCAACAACAACAACAACCAAAAAAAAACTAAAAACACCTTTGCCTTCCTCCCAAATAATGCTAGAATCTTAAATTGATTTGGCTCCATTAACTCCCTCCCAGGGTAGATGCTTTTATTTTAATTCTGTACGTAGATTGTGTGTGTGTGTTCAACTGGTGTAATAGTAAGAATTTAGTCAGTAAAATAGAAATTACTCTTGGTATGTCCGGCAGATTTAATATGGGAAATCTGGTTATAAATTGTTAAATGGCCTAGAGGGGCAAAACGGGTTTAGAAGAATGTTACCAAGAGATCTGAGACTGCAGGCAGCGGGGCTCCCCAGCCCCGGACAATTCGGCGTTCTGGCCTGTTCCTGCCGCCACCACGAGAGCCCGAATGGCTTCAACATCTCTCCATTTTCTAGTATTATGTGGATGTTTTTCATCAGCAGCACCTAAACTGGAATCTTGTTGGCCTGGGAATCTGAACAATGCAGCTTCTAGTCTTCCAACCCTGCAATATAAGGCAAGAATCAAGCTAATAACGGGCATGTAATATCCAGCCCATCCCAAGACATTTTAATTATTGTTTGATACAGTCCATAGTCCTTTAGAATTACCCCATATTTACTACTTAGTTCTTTTCTCAGCTCATCCAATCAGGACCATTTTCCTTCTATTGATATAGGTCACAGAATTTCCTCTAATGAGGGTCTGTCGGTAGTAATTTTGTTTAAGAACACCTTATTTTGCTCTCATCCAGGAATGAGTTTTGCTGGGGGTAACATTCTAGCCTGACAGTGATCTTCCCTGAGCACATTGGAGATACTATTCCATGATCTTCTAGCATTCATTACAGCTGCTGAGAAACCAGCTCTTGTACCAAGCCTTCTCTTTGGCTGTGTTTAAGATCTTTTTATCTTTGGTTTTCTGAAGTTTTGCTAAATATGTCTAGGTGGGGATTCCTTTTTAAAAATTACTATTCTCGGCTCAGCACCTGTGGCTCAGAGGGCTAAGGTGCCAGCGAGGTACACCTGAGCTGGCGGGTTCTAATCCAGCCCGGGCCCGCCGAACAACAATGACGGCTGCAACCAAAAAATGGCTGGGCGTTGTGGCAGGCACCTGTGGTCTCAGCTACTTGGGAGGCAGAGGCAGGAGACTCGCTTGAGCCCAGGAACTGGAGGTTGCTGTGAGTTGTGATGCCATGGCACTCTACCCAAGGTGACAGCTTGAGGCTCTGTCTCAAAAAAAAAAAAAATTACTATTCTCAAATACTATGGGGCTACCAATGTTTTTGGTTACTAGCCTTGCTTTTGTTATGCTTGAGTCAGAGTTATGAGTGTGCCTGTCACCCAGGTGGTGTTCACTGTACCTCTTACATGGGTTTGTGCCCATCCGCTCCTCCCCTCACCCCTGCTTGATTTCTTACTTTTTCTTTTTTTTTTTGAGATAGAGCCTCAAGCTGTCACCCTGGATAGAGTGCTGTTGCATCACAGCTCACAGCAACCTCCAATTCCTGGGCTCAAGTGAGTCTCTTGCCTCTGCCTCCCAAATAGCTGGGACTATAGGCGCCCGCCACAACGCCCGGCCATTTTTTGGTTGCAGCCATCGTTTTTGGTGGGCGCGGTCTGGATTCAAACCCGTCAGCTCAGGTGTACATGGCTGGCACCTTAGGCCGTTGAGCCACAGGTGCCGAGCCCCCTGCTTGATTTATGCTGAGTTTTATTTCCCCCTGTGTATGTGTGTGCCCATCCACTAGTTCCAATTTAATAGCAATCCCATACGATGTTTGTTTTTCTGTTCTTCAGATACTTCACTTGGGATAATGGTCTCTAGTTCCATCCAAATTGTTGCAAAAAGCCTTAATTCTTCCTGGCTGAGTAGTATTCCATAGTATACATATGCTACTTTTTGTTACTCCATTCATGAATTGATGGGCATTTGGGTTGATTCCACATCTTCGCAATGGTGAACTGTGCTGCAATAAACATTCCAAGTCAGATGTCTTTTTGATAACATGTCTCTTTTCCTTTGGGTAAATACCAGTGTAGAATTTCTGCATCAAATGGTAGATCTGTTTTTAGTTCTTTGAGGAGCTTTCATACACTGTTTGCTGTAGAGATTGTACTAATTTGCAGTCCCTAGGGATTGCCTTTTAACTGCTGTGTTTGGGATTAACTAGGATTACTGGAAACCTCAAGCTTCTACTTCAATTTTTTTTCTTTTCTTATTTTCTTTTAATCTCGTAGATGCATCAAATCAGATCGCAAACCTGTGCGTAGGTGCCCTCGTGGTTATGAACCTCCAGGGGATTTTTTCGCCCCACTTCTCTCTACCAAGGCATCAGATGGCAAAAATTTCTTTCGTATCCATCCTTACTCAGGTGGGACCCAGCTGGATGTGGGTGTCCTATCAGATTCCCCACCCCAGTGGGTCTCCTGTTCTCTGTGCCCATGCAGTTGTGAGAGTGGAAGGTCAACTTTGAGGTCTATAGGTTCCTTCCTGTCATGCTTTAAATGATGATCTAAAAACTTAGTTTGTCTCGACTAAAAACCAGACATCTCAGAGAATTTTCAACCTCTGTTCTTGAGTGGGACATCCATTCCATCCACCCCATATCATTCAGGAAGATGGGACTTGGGCACCCCTCTCCTCACTGTAAGAGAGGGGGTAATAGGACCCCCCATAGAAGTTGAAACTCAGGCCTCTGTTTGTCAGAGCACCAGCCCAGCACTGGAGCACCTGACAGGGTCAGCCCTTGCCCACTGCCCCCTGCAGAGGGAACCGAATATGGGGATACCCTTGCATCCCCTTCAGGGTGCACCCCACTAATACGGCCTATATCATAGTGTCTGCTTCATGGTGAAAGCATTGAACTTGAAGCCTGGAGATGGGGGGCCAAATTGGTGTCAGCCTAAGCAACTTCCTCAACCTCTCCAAACCTCAGTTTCCACATCTGTAAAATGGGGACAGTAACACTTACCCCCCAAAGGGTTTACTGGACGGTCAAATGAAATCATTCACAATAAAAAAAATCAAAAATTCCAGCAGGAAGCCTGTGTGTCAGAGAGAGGAACTAGAATCGAATCGTTTGTAACCTAGGCCACATGGGGTACTGCTGGAAGGAGGGGAGGGCCAGGGGACTGGTGAGTAATACCAAAGGAAGTGCAGCAGAGAGAGCTCATCCAAGGGAGGGTTGGGGCCGGGCCCAGGGCTTGGGTGAAATAGCTCTGGGTTTGCCCACTGCCCTTTGTGCTAATTTGAGACTCACCAGGCAGCCTCTGGTTACTAATTTGTTTTCCTGTTGACCTTGATCTGGGCCTGAGGACAGGAGCAAACTACTGGGTATTAGGCAAGTTCACATGTTGGTTGTTTATTGTTCGTCCCAACTCTGCACAGAGGTATCATTAGCTGCTTTTTAGCAGTGAGAAGGTAAAGCTTAGAGACGAGATGGTGCTTACTGAAGGTCACGGGGAAGAGGGTACTCTGGGGTCTGCCTGGCCCCGGCATCTCCCTCCTACCGCGCCACCCTTCTTCCCAGCAGCAGGTCGGGGCCCCGAACATGAGTAGCCTTGACTCTGGAAAGGCCTGCCCCCCTTGCAGGCTTCTGAATCATTCAGGTTTTACAGTAGAATCTTCACTTTTGGGATTTAGTTTGTCCCTTCCCTCTGTCCAGCCTGAGAACCTCCTCTGTAGGAGTGATTCAGAAATACAGCTCCCGAATCACTCAGACCGTGGACCAGTGTGACTCAGCAGCCCCCGGGCAGAGGGCTGTCCTCTCCAACAGTCCATGAGCTCCTACTGTCACCACTGAGGCTGATTCTTATGGAGAGCCTTTTGTAATAGCTACAAACCCAGCCTGCTGGAGGCATTAGGGTGCCTACAAGTCACCTGGGTCGGACAGTGGACAGCAGCCAAGCCTGCTGCTCAGTTTGCATGGCTGCTCTACAGATAGGTGACCACCTTGTCCCATTTTCCCCAGAAAAGCCCTCAGTCCCGGGAAAATCAGGATGGTTGACCACCCTGCCTGCAAGCCTAAAGAACTGTCAGGAAGATGGTGGGTAAACAAAGGGCAGTTCTGCTGCCCAGTGGGCCTATCCATTGACCTGGACATGCAGGAATCAGTACCCATCACCCAGCTTGCCTGCCAGAGCCAGTCACGGGCTCAGAACAGTTGACCATCGGGCCAATCAGCCCAGCTTGTCCCAGTGTGTCAGGGTCCACGGGGTTAAGGGAATAATAACTGTTTGATTTAGGGAAAAGTTAGGGCTGGGTGTTTTTCAGCGTCCTTTTCCCTGTCAATAACCATCTACTCTGGCTCCTTGACCAACGCATTGTCTAACTTCTCTCTGTTCCACCTGCCAGTTTTCTCCTCATGGATTTGCTGCCTGAGAGGTCACCCCTGTCCTAGCTCTCAGGAGTGGTGTGCTTTATGGCAAGTGTGTGCTCCAGGGCTCAAGGACAGCATGAACTTGGCCTGCTCCTTTAGCTTCTGGCCCTTGGGAGATTGCTGCATGGCACAAGGACCATCCATGGTAAGGAACAGTCAGTGGAATGAGTCATTCTCACAGCCACACTGGCAGCTCAGAACCTTGACTTTGAAGGGATTATGATGGGAGATTTGGTTCCAGAAGACTGTAGGCAGCCTAAGCTCTTTGGTGAGGCTCTGGCTGAAGAAGTTCTGATGAAAGACCTGGACAGCTGTGGCTGGCAGAACAGTGGGCCTCAAAGCTGTCCACCTCCTAACTTCCAGAAACTGTGACTATGTTACCTGACATGGTAAAATGGACCGTGCTGGTGTGGTGAAGTTAAGTATCTTGACATGGGGAGATTATCCTGGGTTATTCAGATGGGCTCGCTGTAATCACAAGAGTCCTTTATAAGAGAGAAAGAGGAAGACAGAGAGGAAAAGGCAATATGGCAACAGATAAGGAGATCGGAGGGATGGGGCCACAACCCAAGGAATGCCAGGAGTCGTTAGAAGCTCTAAGAGTCAGGGAATGGATTCTCTCCCAGAGCCTCCAGAAGGAACCAGGCTGTGGCCCCTTGATTTGAGTCCCCTAAGACTCATTTCACATTTCTAACCTCCAGAACTGTAAGAAAATAAGTTTGTGGGGGAGGAGGGAGGTTGGGGTAGAAGGAGGGTAATTGGTGTGGCCACACCTACGGTGCATCTTAGAAGGGTACAGGCGAAACTTACTAAATGCAGAATACAAATGTTTTCATACAATAACAAAGAAAATGACCTGAAGGCTATGTTAAACAATTTGATGAAAACATTTCAGATTATATATGAAACCGGCACATTGTATCCCTTGATTGCACTAATGTACACAGCTATGATTTAATAATTTAAAAACAATTTAAAAAAGAAAATTAATTTGTGTCGTTTGAAGCCACTCAGTTTGTGATGAGTGGTTGTAGTAGCAATAGGAGACTCATTCAGTGGAGTTCAAGCAGTGCAAAGTCATCATTGCTCAAGTTCTGAGAAAACAGGAGCCTCCCAGCTCAGCGAGGTGGGGTGTGGTGGGCTGAGCTGGCTGTTGCGTGGCACACTCATCTCACCAGGGGCAGCCCTGGCCTCGCTCCCATCCTGTCACAGAGGGTCAGGTGGTTCCCCGAGAGTTCCCTTTTGTCTGCCTTTTGCCTCCGTCCTCACTCTCAGACCTGCTGCACAAACACCACCCAGAAGGCCGTTGAAACTGCAGAAGCTCAGGCTGTAGACCTGATGTAGATGACTCAGAACCTACATTTTCACAAGATCTCCAGCTGGTACACACACACACACACACACACACACACACACACGAATGCTTAAGAGGTGCTGGCGCTAAGAGCTTGCTGAATCCTTAGAACATGCTGGAGAGGCAGGCACGGCTGTTACTCCCTTTAGACAGAGCAAACAGGAGACTGAATGACTTGCCAAGGCACACACAGCTAGTGGGGGTCAGAACCAGAACTCAAACCCTGGGGTGGCCGACTCCAGAACTGGTGTCTTTGCCACCACGGAGTGAAGAGGGGTGGTCGGGCAGCATTGCCCCTCAGACTACAGCCCGCATCCCGCCCCTCCCGCCCATCTCTGAGTCGTGCCCATTGATCTTCCCACCCCTTTCCCTACTCTCTTTTCTGTTCTTCCCGCCTCCCTTCTCCCTTCCTTATTTCCTTTCCCTCTCCCTTCTTCCCTCATTGAGCCCTCCTCTGAGCCAGGCTCTGGTGTCCAGGAGAAGACTTTTGAGAGGCGAACCCGAGCCATCCCCGCGCCTGCCTGAGCACAAGCACTCTGGGCATCTGTTTCCATCTCTGACACCTGGCCCCGCTCCAGACTCCCTGAATTCGATTTTTACAGAGCGGGGCCTGGGCTTGAATATTTGGAAATCACACCCGAAGTGATTCTGTTGCAGCAGATGTTTAGACGAGGGCTGAAAACCACAGCCGTCCTGGAGGAAGTCGTAGGTCTGCTGGGGTACAGAGAAAAGGGAGCGATCCACCCTAGTAGATGGAGCAGGAGGGGTTCTGAGGGGTGTGCAGGGGTTTTCCAGGGAGACAGGGTTTGGACGGGAGTCGGAAAGGCGTTTTACGTAAGAAGCAGCAGTTTTTATAAAGGCATGGAGGCAGAAAGTAGTGACATATTCAGGAAACTGTAAATAATTTAGTGTGGCTAGAGGGTCAGGGAGAGAGAGGACAGAAGTGCCAGAGCCTGGCCACCAGCAACTCAACAGCCTCATTTGACCCACCTTTCTTCAGAAAATTTCTTTTCCCTTTGATCATCATTTTTGCTTTCTCTGTGCCCTTTGCCTACATTTTTTCAGCTGCCATGACCCCTGGAGGGCCCTTGTACTCTGCTGGCATCTGAGACCAGAGGAAACGGAGCCAGGGAATGTCATCCAATCCGGAGCCCATTCAGTGGCAAGACATTCCCAAGGGGGCTGGGCTCACGGAGACTGTGATGGGTCATACACGGACTCTGCAAGCCTCGATTTCAACCCCAGCCCTGCCTCTCGGCTGTGAAACCTGGGATGGCTAGGGAACCTCTCTGAACCTTTATTGTCTTCTCTTTTGCAAAACAGGACCCACACAGGAGGCTTGGCTTGCCCACACTCATCCTGCCCAGTGCCTGGCACATGGAAGGCACGAAGCAAATGTGGGCTTCTTCCTCCTCCCCTTCTGAACCACACTCGCTCGCCCACTCTCACTGCTTTCCTCTACGCCTATGGAACTTGCACTAAGCTGATTGTTAATGGTGCAGAGTCCGGTATGGTTACTTAGATAAAAGCCACATGACTGTGGTCAAGCCCTTGCTCCTCTAAGCCTCAGTTTACACATCTGTGAAATGGGAATAGTTATCGCGGAAAGGCCTGAGTTTTCATAAGACCCATACATGCTGTAGCTAGCTGCCAGCTGTCATCCCTTCTGTGACCCTGTTCCCAGGCCACAGTCATGTGTGCAGGGTTGGGCACATGACCCACCCAGACAAGTGAAGCCCTCCCTTGAAACTACTGAGCTGGGTCTAACCAGAAGGGGCCCTGGTTTCCCTGGACAAAGTCATAAAGAGTTTGGAAGCTGCTAGAAACCATTTTTCTTCAACACATGGAAAAGATGGTTTGTGGTAAAAATCAGGAACGCCATTTGGGAGCATATCTGGGAAGCAGAGGGAGGTCCTGAATGCCTACGTTGCTGCGTCTAGTTGAATGTGAGGCAACCTCCTTCTCTGCCTTCTTACCCTGTGCACTTGATAGTTATATTTTCTGGAAACCTTCCAGAATAATTTTACTCTTTTTCCTAACCTAGTTCAAATTATTTCTTTCGTGCCCAGAGAGACTGACTCCCCAGATTTGTGTTATCGACCCAATTTTCAGGTGAAGAAACGGAGGCTCAGAGAAATTCAGTAGCTCGTCCAAAGTAAAAGAGCAGGGCAGGGATTTGGACTTAAGACCACCTTATCCCAGAGCCCCTGCCCTGCCCTGTGCTCCTCTGTTCCGGGTAAACCATGGCCAGCTCCCTGGAGAAGGTAGCTCTGTTTCTTTTTGCATCAACAGGAGCCAATCAGGGAAACAAATCGTGCCAGGATTTCAAGAGAGGAAATTTAATGTAAGGATTTGGTTACATAGAGCAGAAAAAGAAAAAAGGGAACACTGAAGAAAACCTAGGGGAAATGGCGAGGGAAAGTAGCTACGACTGCTGGGGTTGGGGGAACGATGGGGAAGAAGATGGGGTTATAAGAATCTAGGTGCTAGGGCACTGCAGAGGGGTGCCATCTGGCTTTGTGGGTGCTTCTGAGCAGGCAGGGGAGGCCGGGCACAGAGACATGGAAGGGTCCTGGGGACTGGCACCAGCTGCCACTGCTGGGCTGCACTGACAGGAATGGAAAAAAAAAAGGAAGAATGAAGGGACTTCTCCCCTGACCTGCCTTCTGTTTTCCCTCTCGGGCCTCCAATGGACAGTCAGCGGGCGAAGGAGTCTGAGAGCTGCGGTTGTAGCACTGCAGCCTGTGTCACGGGGCCAGGTGCAGAACAGGGGTGCAGAGCTGAGGGGTCTAGAGAAATAGTCAACACAGCTTCCATCTTTTCTACCCCTGCAGGCAAAGGATCAGATTATCCCTGAATCAAAACCCAAATTCCTCCTTCGTCCTGTACGCTGATCTCTTTCCTGAAATGCAGTGCTAAGCACAGAACCGGCCTAGAGTCCAGGTTTGTGGCTCCAGGTACGTTGTGGTCACTGAACAGGCTTCCCCCAGGCTGCGAGGCAGGCTCCGGGGTGCCAGAGGAACACTCCTGTGTCACCCAGACTGCTCCCAGGAGAATTCTAATCTGCTTTGTTCAGGTCTTCAGAGGCCCTGACAAGGTGGTCCCCAGGGAGGATTAGCCACTCCCTGGCCAGGGACAGAGGCAATAGGCACCTCCCAAACCCCTCTGCGAGTCACCTTTTCATAGGCACCAGGGGTGACTTCGAGGCTTAATGAGAGGGTGACTCTTTGCTGTGGCTACTCCCTGGTGCCTCACCCCTACGCCCTGTCATTTGCTGAATCAGTCTCCTCATCCTGGGAATCTTCAGGTTCAACAACTGTTGGGCCCTGAGGCTATTTGAGGCTGTCAGACTCTCCCCTGTCTTGCTTTTTTCCTCCCGCCCACTCACTTTCCTTGTCTGATGTAGAAGAAAAAGGATGGGCTTTGGACATAAGTCATACTTTGTTCTACCACTTCCTGACTAGAAGACGGTGGCAAGTTACTTGTGCTTCTCATTAAATATAAAAATCGTGTGACTTTATAGGCCCATTAATCATGAGCGCATCCTTTATGTGCTATATAATTACCACCTATAGGTGGAAAATGTCTACACACACTCTAAACCCCACACTCTACTGTTAAAAATTTTGCTAGAAACAATCATGCATTCTAAAGAAATTAGAGGGGAACAATCTTTTATATTTACTCATACATACACACTTAGGCAATTTCCTGGGTGCTTTGTTTCTTCCTATAATCTGAGTTTCTGTTTGGTATAATTTCCCTTCCATCTGAAAAATTTCCCATAGCTTTTTTTTTTTTTTGAGACAGAGCCTCAAGCTGTCACCCTGGATAGAGTGCTGTGGCATCACAGCTCATAGCAAACCTCTAATCCCTGGGCTCAAGCAAGTCTCCTGCCTCTGCCTCCCAAGTAGGTGGGACTACAGGTGCCCACCACAATGCCCGGCCATTTTTTGGTTGCAGCCGTCATTGTTGTTTGGCAGGCCCGGGCTGGATTTGAACCCGCCAGCTCAGGTGTACGTGGCTGACGCCTTAGCCCGTTGAGTCACAGGTGCCGAGCCTAACTTGTATGGTTTTAAAATGCTTAGCTCCCTCATATTCCCGTAATGAACCCTTTCTTTTCTTTTTCTTTCTTTCTTTCTTATATTTTTTTTTTTTGAGACAGGGTCTAACTGTAGGCTAGAGTGCTGCGACGGCACAGTTCAGAGTAATCTCAAACTCTCAAACTGCTGGGCTCAAGCAATCCTCCTGCCTCAGCCTCCCAAGTAGCTGGGGCTACAGGCCATAATTCCCAGCTAGTTTTTCTATTTTTAGTAGAGACAGGGTCTCACTCTTGCTTAGGCTGGTCTCAAACTCCTGAGCTCAAGCAATCCTCCCACCTTGGCCTCCCAGAGTGCTAGGATTACATACAGGTGGGAGCCACTGCACCAGGCCTAATCATTTCTATGTCAGAGCGTGCTGTGCACTGCTGCCCCGATCTCCAAGACCAAGGCACTTATTCTAGGTGAGACTCCCTGGGAGCTGCCTAATCCAAGGGTAAACCTCTCCCCAGGGCAAGTGGTGTGACCTGGTAACTGGCTAACGTCTCCCTGGGGATATGCAGGGCCACCCCAGCTCCACAGAGCTCTGGGGCCAGCTGGACCTTCCTGGCAGCAACAGCACAGCCTCCCTCCCAGCTGCTGCTCATAACACGGGGCCCCGATAAACATCCCTCACACTGATCTCTGCCCCCACATCCCTTTCCTAAGGAAGCCAACCTAAGATACACCTGTGCCACGCACTACAGTTCACAAGCACCACACCTGTATTTCTCTAACAACCTAGCAAAGTCACCATTACCATCCTGTTTCACAGATAAGACTCACTCAAGGAGGCTGTGACTTGTGCAGAGGGGATGGCACTGCACCCCAGCTCAGGTGTTCTGATGCCGGCCCCAGGCTCCTCCTACTTCACTGTTCCTGAAAATTAATTCTCCATACACCACTTGCCTTTGAAGGCAAAGAGCTGGAAAATGGAATTTGCTAAGTATAAAGTTGAGAACCGTGAGCCCAAACAAAACCAGCTTACTAATAAACAAACACCACTGACTCAAAAGAGAATCAGAGAATTAAGAATTTTGAAAAAATGGGAGATAATGAAATCCCTTTTATTCACCCTATTTTGCATATGCATTCTTGCCAGTCTCTGCTGCCCCCTCCTGGGCCACTGCCCTTTTGCTAGGGGCGTCCGCCACCCTGACTTCCTTTCAGCTCCTGCAATGCTCCTCCCTACCACAGGGCCTTGGCACACGCTGTACTTCCCTACTCCAGCTCTTTCCTCACCTCCTCTGATTACTTCAGATCTCAGCTCACGCACCACTTCTGCAGGGAAGACGTCTCCATGCACCGGGCCAGGGGAGCCTTTTGTTCTTAGCTCTTCTTCTTCTTTTTTTTTTTTTTTTTTGACAGAGTCTCACTTTATCACCCTTGGTAGAGTTCTGTGGCGTCACAGCTCACAGCAACCTCCAACTCCTGGAGGCAATTCTCTTGCCTCAGCCTCCCGAGCAGCTGGGAGTATAGGCGCCTGGCACAATACCCAGCTATTTTTTTGTTGTTGCAGTTTGTCCGGGGCTGGGTTTGAACCAGCCACCCCCTGTATATGGGGCCAGCGCCTTACCCACTGAGCCACAGGCACCGCCCTGTTCTTTGCTCTTCTAAGTGTGGGTTCCCTCCCTTCTCAGCAGTTGGCTTAGTTTGTAATTACATCAATGTGATTACTGGATGGCTGACTTTCCCTCGGCTGCTCTTGGCTCCATGAAATTAGCTGCCAAGGTAGTTTTTGCCCATTACTGTACCTACCTTAGGGTGGGATCAACTCACAAAGGTGCTCAATGAATACAGATGCTTCTCAACTGATTAGGGAGCATGCCTTCATAAACCATCACACATTGAAAATATCATAAGCCGGGGCAGTGCCTGTGGCTCAAAGGAGTAGGGCACCAGCCCCATATGCCGGAGGTGGTGGGTTCAAACCCAGCCCCAGCCAAAACCCACAAAAAAAAAAAAAAAAGAAAATATCATAAGCCAAAAATGCACTTAATAGACCTAATCTCTCCAGCCAGGCGTGGTGACTCACACCTGTAATCCCAGCACTCTGGGAGGCTGAGGCAGGTGGATCCATTGAGCTAAGAAGTTCGAGACCATCTGAGCAAGAGTGAGACACCGTCTCTACTAATAATAGAAAAACTAGCCAGGCATTGTGGTGGGCACCTATAGTTCCAGTTACTCAAGAGGCTGAGGCAAGAGAATCGATTGAGCCCAGGAGTTTGAGAATGAGCTATGATAACGCCACTGCACTCCCTTCCAGGGCAACAGAGTGAGACTCTGTCTCCAAAAAAACTAAACTAAACTAAAAGACATAACAACAAAAATAGACCCAATCTTCCAGTTATTAGTGCTTAGCATAGCCTACCTTAAATGTGCCCAGAACACTTATGTTAGCCTACAGTTGAGCAAAATCATCCCGCACAAACCTTGTTTTGTATTAATAATAAAGTCCTGACTCTTGTGTAATTTATGGAAAGTGATTACCAGAATGGTTGTGTGGGTACTTGAAGTATGGTTTCTACCACGTTTGAAGTACTTGTACCATCGTAAAGTGAAAACTTTTAGGGTGGCCCCTGTGGCTCAAAGGAGTAGGGCGCTAGCCCCATATGCCGGAGGTGGCGGGTTCAAATCCAGCCCCGACCAAAAACTGCAAAAAAAAAATAATAATAATAAAGTGAAAAATTTTAAGCCCAACATCTCAAGTCAGGGATGGTCTGTACTTGCAGGATGGATGAATGACCAGGCATATAAACCGTCTCAAGCAATCCTCCCAACATCTGGGAGGTGACAATCTCCTTTTACAAAGGGAGAAACTGAGGCTCTGACGGTTGAACTGACTTACCCAAGGTCATAGAACTAGAAAAGTAGGGCTTGAATTTGCCCCCACCCCATCCCAAGCTGGTATCCAGCCCAGGTGCCCAGGACAGCCACAGAGGCTTAGAGCCTCCTGGTCCCTCCAGTGCTGGCAAAAATAGAATAAAGAAACCCACAAGGTCAGCCCATTTTGGTGGCACAAATGACAAGACGCTCACCCCGTGTTTCTGAATGGCAACGTTGGTGAGATGGACGAACATGTTATCCAGCTCACTGGTGCTCGGGGTGTACTTCACAGTGCAAAAGCGGCAAAACCCCAGCTTGTACCTGTGCAGGAATTTAGATTAATTCAAAGTCTCAGGAGAAGCATAAACAAAACCTGCCACTCACTCTGTGCTCTACAAAGAGCTGCTTTGTTACTTGTAAGATTCCCAGGAGCTCGAGGCTGACTGCTCTGATCCCCTTGGTACTTAGCCATACATAGTTTTACTGAACTTCACGATGGTGCCCACAAGTAAGAGGCACTGGATTAAAACACAATCTTAACAAGGAAGACAAAACCCTAAGGCCTCTTACATGTAACAGCGTAGTGGGCGATATGTAGACACCAGAACATACAACCGCAGATCAAACTTCCTGCCGCCAATGAGTAACGGGTTGTTAATATAGAGAGAGATCACGTAGGCTTCTTTAGAAGACTGAGACACAAACCTAAACATCAGAGAAAAAGAAAAATTAGGCGGCAAAAGATACGGCACCAGAGACACGCTCCATGAAAGAAGGAACTGCCAAGTTAGACTTCATTCAAATTAAAAATGCTCCGCAAGAGACTCTTTCAAGAAAGTGAAAAGACAAGGCACAGACTGGGGGGAAATATCTGCAGAAGACACATCTGATCAAGGGCTACTATCCCAAATATACAAAGAACCCTTAAAACTCAACAATAAGGACTTGGCACCCGTAGCACGGTGGTTACGGCACCAGCCACACAGACCAAGGGAGCCAGTTAGAACCTGGCCCAGGCCAGCTTAAGGACAATGACAACTGCAACAAAAAATAGTTGGGCATTGTGGTGGGCGCTTGTGGTCCCAGCTACTCAGAAGGCTGAGGCAAGAGAATCGCCTAAGCCCAGGAGTTGGAGGTTGCTGTGAGCTGTGATGCCACGGCACTCTACTAAGGGAGACATAATGAGACTCTGTCTCAAAAAAGAAAAAAAAAAGGGAGGGGGGCCAAAGACTCTAAGAGATGCCTCACTCAAAAGATGCACAGACGCAGTTCGGCCTATGAAAGATGCCGCACTTCACACATCACCACGGGATGCAAAATAAACAATAATGAGATACCACACACACATATCAGAATGTCCACAATTCACAACACTGACAACTCCAAATACTGGTGAGGACCTGGAGCAACAGGAACACTTACGACTGGTGGGAACGCAGAATGGTGCAGCCACTTGGAAAAGAGAATTTGCCAGTTTCTTACTACACCCATTCTCACTATATGATCTAGTAACCACACAAAGGAGTTAAAAACTTATGTCCACACAAAAACCTGCACAGGGATGTTTACAGACGCCTTATTCATAATTGCCAAAACTTGGAAGCAGCCTTTAGGAGGGGAGCTGTGATCCATCTAGACAACAGAATGATATACAGTGCTAAAAAGAAAGGTGCTCTCAAGCCACGAAAATACATGGAGGAACCTACGTGCTTCAATGAAAGAAGCCAATGTGAAAGGCTACACACTGCAGGATTCCAACTCTATGACGTTCCGGACAAGGCAAAACCATGGAAACAATAAAAGCATTAGTGGTTGCCAGAGATTATTGGGAAGAGAGGGATAAACAGGCATGTCATAGTTACTTCTAAAGCAGTGAAATACTCTGCACGATCCTGTGATGAGAGGTACAGGTTATTACACGTTTGTCCAAGCTCCAAGAATGGGTAACACAAGAGGGAACCCTAATTTAAATACCAGCTTTGGGTGACAATGATGTGTTGATGTTGGTTCATGAATTGGTACCCAATACACCACTCTGGCAAGGGGGCTAATTACAGGGAAACTGTGCACTAGTGCAGAATGGCAGGTGCGAACTCTACTTTCTGTTCAATTCTGCAGTGAACCTAAAACTTCTCTCAAAAATAAAGTCAATTGGGCTCAGCGCCTCTAGCTCAAGCGGCTAAGACACATACATCAGAGCTGGCGGGTTCAAATCCAGCTCAGGTCTGCCAAACAATGATGACAACTACAACCAAAAAATGGCTGGGCGTTGTGGTGGCGCGCCTGTAGTCCCAGCTACTTGGGAGGCTGGCGCAAGAGGATCACTTAATACCCAAGAGTTGGTGGTTGCTATGAGCAGTGATGCCATAGCACTCTACCCAGGGTGACAGTTTGAGACTCTGTCTCAAAAAAAATAAATAAATAATAAAGTCAATTGGCTTGGTACCCATAGCACAGTGGTTACGGCGCTGGACATATACTGAGGCTGGCGGGTTTGAGTCCAGCCTGGGCCAGCTAAAACAACAATGACAACTGCAACCCAAAACTAGCCAGGTGTTATAGCGGGTGCCTGTAGTCCCAGCTCCTAGGGAGGCTGAGGCAAGAGAATTGCTTAAGCCCAAGAGTTCGAGATTGCTGTGAGCTGTGATGCCACAGCACTCTACCAAAGGCAACATAGTGAGACTCTGTCTCAAATAAATAAATTAATTAATTAAAGTCAATTAAGAAGGGCGGCGCCTATGGTTAGGCGAGTAGGGTGCCAAACCCATATACTGAGGGCTGCGGGTTCAAACCCGGCTCTAGCCGATCTGCATCAAAAATTAGCCGGGCGCTGTGGCGGGTGCCTGTAGTCCCAGCTACTTGGGAAGCTGAGGCAAGAGAATTGCTTAAGCCCAAGAGCTGAAGGTTGCTGTGAGCTGTGACTCTACAGTACTCTACAGAGGGCGATAGAGTGAGACTCTGTCTCCACAAAAAAAAAAAAAAAAAAGTCAATTAAGAAAACCTGACAGTGAAGACCGATGGTGCCTTTATTAGACTGGTAGCAAGTTCCTTGCCCCTTACAGGGTGAAAGGATGGTTTTCCAGGGAGGGAATGGGGAGGAGGTGGTAGTCACGGAGCATGGGGCTAGGGGGCAGTGCCAGCAGTTGCAGGACAGCCCCTGGGAGCCCATTCAGGGAAGTCCTCCTTGGGGGTGACCCTCTGTGGGCTAGCAAATTATAATCAAATTTAAATGGACACAATGAGAAAGCGTCCCCTGCCACCCTGGGAACCCCTGACGGATGAGTCAGCTGCCTCTGACGGGAAAAGATCAGACCGAGGCTTTGCTCCAGTGGCCCCTGCGCACGTCCAAGTGGCTAAGGAAACTGCAGAGGCAGAGCAGAGCTGGCCACCCGGGAGGACACTGGACTGGACTGCGGACTAGTGATGAGAACAGTGACTGCTGCTCGCTGAGGTGTGCGAGGCCCCCATGTACTTTACATTCCTGTGACGCCACTACCGGAGCCTCCGGTTTACCCAAATGAAGAGGTGAGGTGCTGAGAGTCTAAAAAGCAAAACGCATTCGGTAAGTGTCAGACTGGGATTCAAACTCGTGACCTCAGGGCTCTGAGCCTCAGGACTTTAGCTCAGTCCTTGCTGCTTCAGAACTCCAGGGGTAGGCCGGGCCTGGTGGCTCATGCCTGTATTCCCAGCACTCTGGGAGGCTGAGGCGGGTGGATTGCCTGAGCTGAGGAGTTTGAGAATAGCCTGAGCAAGAGTGAGACCCTGCCCCTTAAAAAAAAAAAAAAAAAATAGCCGGGCATTATGATGGGCACTGAGGCAAAAGAATCGCTTGAGCCCAAGAGTTTGAAGTTCCTGTGAGCTATGGTACCACAGCATTCAACACCAAAGCGACTGAGTGAGACTCTGTCTCAAAAAAAAACAAAGAAGAAAAAGAAAAGGCTGGGTGTGGTGGCTCAAGCCTGTAATCCCAGGACTCTCACAGGCGCGGGGTGGGGGGAGTAGATTGCTTGAGGTCACGTGTTTGAGACCAGCCTGAGCAAAAAGAGCAAGACCTCCATCTCTACTAAAAACAGAAAAACTGAATGAGGCAAGAGGATCACTTGAGCCCAAGTGTTGGAGGTGGCTGTGAGCTATGATTCCACAGCTCTCTACGCAGGGTGACAGCGTGACACCCTGTCTCAAAAAAAAGAAAAAAAAAAAAACCTTCTACGGCAACCTCAGGAGAGTCTGTAATTAATCACACTATTTCAGCCACAGAGTCCTGCTATGGTGCCGCCTGACAGGTGATGCGCACCTGCAAGGGCTTGAGCCACTCATCAATTAGCCAAATTGCACGGTTCTGCTAACGGGACCCAGCACGCAGATCCCACACTTACGAAGACATAAATGGCACGTCCAAGTGGCTTTTAAACTTTAGCCCTGATACTGGGGAGGTGGCTCACACACACAAAAAAAAATGGCATGGAACTGCTAATGGGACCCAGCACACAGATCCCATACTTACGAAGACGTCTTGCTGTCCCGGGACCACTTTTTGATCTGTGAGAGCTTGTTGATAAGAAAGATGCCCTTTCCCTGGGCCTTGCCACAAGGCTTCATGATCCAGGTGCTAGACGGGCTCTTCCTGAACTCCTCCACAAACAGGTTGTAGTCGGCAGGCAGCATATAGGTGACCGGGACAAAGTCTGAAAAGGAAAAACACCTGGTGCTGGTAATAAGCCAGCCCGAGTGGCCATGAAAAGAAAAATACTGCCACCGCCTGTTCGGGCCTCTCATCATCCCTTGCACACCGAGCACCTGCAGAGCAAATGCAGAGCACTCCCAGGTTAGTGCTTCAAGCTCTGCCAGCTGCAAGCACTTTACAAACCTACACCATTTTATCCCACAGCCACCTAGGAGCCAGTGATTCCCACTTAACAGATGAGAAAACTGAGGCCCAGAGAGGTCAGTTTTATACTGTAATTCTGCCTAGGTATTAGCAGGGATTGTGGAACTACCCACTAGTTTAGTTTTTATCACCAGATGGGACAGGGACACACCGTCCCTGTGTATGGCTAGACATATGATGACCCCTGGTGGCAGTGTGGGACAACTCCCAGGGCACTCACAGAAATCTGGCTTTTAAACTTGAGCCCTGACACTGGGGAGGTGTCTCGCACCTATAATCCCAGCACTCTGAGAGATGGAGGCAGGTGAACTGCTTGAGCTCAGGAGTTCAAGACCAGCCTAAGCCAGAGTGAGACTGTCTCTGACAAATAGTCGAACATTCTTGTGGGCACCTATAGTCCCAGCTTTGTGGGAAGCTGAGGCAAGAGGATCCTTTTTTTTTTTTTTGAGACAGAGCCTCAAACTGTCACCCTGGGTAGAGTGCTGTGGCATCACAGCTCACAGCAACCTCCAATTCCTGGGCTCAAGTGAGTCTCTTGCCTCCGCCTCCCAAGTAGCTGGGGTTACAGGCGCCCATAACATCCGGCCATTTTTGGGTTGCAGC
>CAUYON010115411.1:0-12986 GCA_963573935.1 Arctocebus calabarensis | reverse complement strand
TCTACAGAAGGGCAAAGTTCCTGTTTTAGTTAGTATGTCCCTCCCCAAACGGGGCAAAGGACTTTCAGGGACAATTAGGGAGGCATGAGAGAACAGCAAGTCATCCCAATTGCACCTTAGAGGCTGGGTGAAAAATTTGGTAACCGGCTGAAAACCACTTTTAGGTGGAGATATGGTAAAAGAATCTATTATTTCAGTTATGGAAATTTTGTCAGAGAATTATGAGAAAAATGCTAAACAAAATTGTAATGAAAAAGAAAGGTATTCAATTTAAGCCACCAGACAGTTCCTGAGAAAATTGAAGCTATTTCTAACAATATCAAAGTTCTCATTGTTCAAAATTTCAAAAATTGCAAGTATATTTCTTCGGCTTTAGATGAGTCATACAATTTGAGAAAGACATCGCCCAATTAATACTTTTGGCTTTTCTTTTTTGTGGTTTCAAACCACTTCTAAATTTAAGAAATGTTGTCACTTTGTGGCCCCCCCCCATTCAAAATGGATGGTGCTCCAGCCTGGTTAGGTTAAAGGTTCGAATTGTGGCACACATTTGTAATCCCAGAACCAAAGCAAGAGGATCATTTGAGCCCGGGAGTTTGAGGTTGCAGTGAGCTGTAGTCATGCCACTGCATTCCAGCTTGGGCAATAAAGGGCAATTCTATCTCTGAAAAAGAAAAAAAGAAAAAAAATCACAAGAGACTGAAGTTTTCCTTACTGCTTTATTCTTCCACATGACACGTATTTAAAGTATTTGTGTTCAGTTTTCTGAAACAGATTGTATAAAAAATTCATGGATATAGTTGTTAAAAAATTTTCAGCACTTCCTTTCTCATTTTATGAGGCAAGTATTATCCTAGTACCAAAACTAGACAAAGGTATCACAAGAAAAGAAAAATACAGAGCAATATTTCTTATGCATATAGATGTAAAGATCAACAAAATATAAGACTATATGTGTCAACATATAAAAAGGATTATACTAGGACTTATCCCAGGAATGCAAGGCTAATGTAAAAACCAATAAATGTAAAATATCAACAGAATCAAGAACAAAAGTCACATGATCATCTCAGTAGACACAGACAAAGCATTTGACAAGATCCAATACTTTTTCAGGATAAACACATTCAATAAACTAGAACTGGAAGAGAACTTTCTCAGCCTGATAAATAACATTTATTGAAACCCCACAGGTAACATAATAGTTAATGGTCTAAAACGTAATGCTGTCCCCCTAATGTCTCCCTAAAATGAAGAATAGGAAGTCCAGGATGTTAACTTTTTTTTTTTTTTTTTGAGGCAGAGCCTCAAGTTGTCACCCTGGATAGAGTGCTGTGGCATCACAGCTCACAGCAACCTCCAATTCCTGGGCTCAAGTGAGTCTTTTGCCTCCGCCTCCCAAGTAGCTGGGACTATAGGTGCCCGCCATAATGCCTGACCATTTTTTGGTTGCAGCCATCATTGTTGTTTGGCGGGCCCGGGCTGGATTTGAACCCACCAGCTCAGGTGTATGTGGCTGGTGCCTTAGCCCATTGAGCCACAGGCACTGGGCCTGTCACTTTTTTTTTTTTTTGAGACAGAGTCTCACTTTGTCATCATTGGTAGAGTGCTGTGGCATCACAGCTCACAGCAACCTCAAACAAGAGATTGAGGCTCAAGAGATTCTCTTGCCTCAGTCTCCCAAGTAGCTTGGACTACAGGCGCCCACCACAAGGTCTGGCTATTTTGTTTGTTTATTTGTTTGGCAGGCCCGGCTGGATTCAAACCCACCAGCCCCCAAACATGTGGCTAGCACTGAGCTACAGGTGCCCAGCCCACTTTTGCCACTTCTATTCAACATTGTGTTAGAGTCAGGGTGATTAGGCAAGACAATGAAATAAAAGGCATCCAAATTGGAAAGGAAGACGTAAAGCTATATTTGCAGATGACATGCTCTTATACATAGAGAATTCTAATGAATCTACTAGAACGTGATTAGAACTAATAAACAAGCTCAGCAAGTTTGCATGGTACAAAATACAATGTATAAAAATCAACTGGATTTTGATACACTAGAATGAACAAACAAAAAATGGAAGCACAACACAATTCCATTTACAATAGGATCTGTAATAGGCTGACTAATGGCCATCAAAAGAGACCAGATCCTAATCTTTAGAACCTGTAAATGTTACCTTATTTTTTTTAAAAGGGGGAGGGTCTTTCCAGATGTGATTAAATTAAGGAGTTAAGGTGGGGGATTAGTCTGGATTACCCAGGTGGGCCCCCAATCACAAGCCTCCTTATAAGAGGCAGAGAAGATTTGACAATTTAGAAGAGGAGACAATGTGACCAAGAAAACAGAGGATTGGAGTGACATAGCCGCAAGTCAAAGAAGGTTGACAGCCACCAGCTTAGAAGAGGCAAGGAACAAATTCTCCCCTAGAGCATCTAGTCTAGAGACAGTGTGGCTCTGCTGCCACCTTGATTTCAGACCAATTAAATGATTTTGGATTTTCAACCTCCAGAATGGTGATTCAATAAATTTCTGTTGTTTTAAGCCACCAAATGTATTGTAATTTGTAAAAGCATCCATAGGAACCTAATAAGACATGAAAATAATTTGAAAATCTTAAGAATAAATTTAACAAAGTGAGATTCTGTCTCTAAAAAAAAAGAATAAATTTAACAAAAGAAATGATAAACTTGGCTTGGCACCTGTGGCTCAACCAGCTAAGGCGCCAGCCATGTACACCTGAGCTGGCAGGTTCGAATTCAGCCCGGGCCCACCAAACAACAATGACGGCTGCAACCAAAATATGGCCGGGCATTGTGGTGGGCACCTGTAGTCCCAGCTACTTGGGAGGTGAAGGCAGGAGACTTGCTTGAGCCCAGGAATTGGAGGTTGCTGTCAGCTGTGATGTCATAGCACTCTATCCAGGGTGACAGCTTGAGGCTCTGTCTCAAAAAAAAAAATGATAAACTTAAACTCTAAAAAAAAAAAAAACTGCAAAATATTGTTAAAAAGAAATTATAGATGACCTAAACAAATGGAAAGACAGCTCATATTCATGGATCTGAAGCCTCAATATAATTGACATGGAAATACTCTCCAAATTGATCTATAGATTCATCTCAATATATTTCTAAGTTCCAGCCAGCTTTGGGGGTCAGAAATTAAGAAGCTGATCCTAAAATTCATATAGAAATGTAAGGGACTCAGCTAGCCCAATCTTGAAAAAGAACAAAACTGGAGAACTTACATATCCCAATTTCAAAACTTATTACAAATATATAGTAATCAAGATAGCGTTGTACTGACATAAAGATAGACATATACATCAATGGAATAGAATTGAAAGACCAGAACTAAACACATGCATTTATGGTCAATTGATTTTTAACAAGGGTGCCAAGAAAATTCAATGGAGGAAGGACAGTCTTTTTTCTTTTTTCTTTTTTTTTTTGAGCTATAATGTCACAGCACTCTATCCAGGGTGACAGCTTCAGGCTCTGTCTCAAAACAAACAAACAAACAAACAAATAACACACTACATTCATAACCACTAGGGTGGCTATAATTAAGAAGACAGATTATAACAAAAATTGGAAAGGATGTAAAAAACTAGGAAACCTTTTATTGCTGGTGGAGATGTGGAATGAGATAGCCCTTTGGAATATAACCTGGTGATGCCTCAAATGGACCAACATATTAATATACAATCCAGCAGATTCCATTCCTAGGTATGTATACTCAAAATAAATGAAAAAACACGTGTCCCCACAAAAACTTGTATACAAATGTTCATAGCAGCATTATTCATAATAGCTAGAAACAACCCAAACACCCATTAACTGATGAATAGATAAATAAAATATGGTATATCTTTACAATGAAATATTACTCAGCAGTAAATAGTGAAGTACTGATACATAGATAAACCTTGCAAACATGCTAAGGAAAAGAAGCCAGTTATAAAAGACTACAGGCTCAGCAGCTAGGGTGCCAGCCACATACACCAGAGCTGGCAGGTTCGAACCCAGCCCAGGCCTTCCAAACAACAATGACAACTACAACCAAAAAAATAGCCGGGTGTTATGGTGGGCGCCTGTAGTCACAGCTACTTGGGAGGCTGCGGCAAGAGAATCGCTTAAGCCCAAGAGTTTGAACTTGCGGTGGGCTATGATGCCACAGCACTGTACCGAGGATGACATAGTAAGATTCTGTCTCAAAAAAAAAAAAAAGAAAAGACTACATATTATATAATTCCATATTAATAATATGTCCAGAATAGGAAAATCTAATAGCAAAATCTAAAAGTAGATTAGTGGTTGTCTAGAGCTGGGGGTGGGTGCAATGGGGGGGCATGGGAGTGACCAATAATGGGTACTCGTTTCTTTTGGAGTAGTAAATGATCAAAAAATTGATTATGGTGATGTTTGTACAACTCTGCAACTATACTAAAAACCACTAAATTGTACCATTTTATGAATTGTATGGTATATATATTCTCGGTATAGCTGTTTAAAAATTTGCTCAGCGATTAGGGATAGAAAGGGGCTACAGGGAAATAGGAGAAAAGTCTGGCCTCTTGGATAAAAAAGTTAAAAGGGGCCCTATAACAAACAATGAGTTTGGGAATCCTGTGACTCAACAGAGTATGTACTGTTCTCAACAAAATGGAATTGCTAGTTTATAACACAAAGTGGAGTAATGATCACAGTTACAAACACTGCACACAGCAAATGTCACAAACATCACACGACTAATTGCCACCATAAAATTGCCAGGAAAATAAGAGTAACGATTGTGACTAAAAGGAGAAGGAATATGGACACATGTGGCAACTTAGGTAATCTGTGACCAAGAAGAAGCAGATGAGAATATCTAAAGACGTAGGGGGACCAATGAAAAGTTTTATTGATTGCAGTTTCACGGATTGCCGGGCGTGTGGCTCATGCCTGTAATCCCAGCACTCTGGGAGGCCCAGGCAGGTGGATCATCTGAGCACAGGGGTTTGAGACCAGCCTGAGAAAGAGCGAGACCCCCCGTCTCTGAAGTTAGCTGGGCATGTGGTGGGCACCTGTAGTCCCAGCTACTCAGGAGGCTGAGGCAAGAGAATCGCTTGAGCCCAAGAGTTTAAGGTTGCTGTAAGCTATGATACCGTGGCACTCTACGAAGGGCCACAAAGTGAGACTCTGTCTTGAAGAAAAGAAAAGAAAGAAGGAAAAGTTTTATGGATAATTATAAAGCCAGGATGAGATATTTATACTTGTGTACTGCCTTTGTGTGGCATCTCTTCTCACTCATAAGGAATACCCTTTTCCTCTCTCTGAAACAGTCTACTCTTATCTATACTCAAAAAAAATAAAAACTGTACTTCTTTTTCTGCGGTACTGGAGTCCTGGCTGCTTTATTCTCACCTCCCCTGTACCTTGCTTTCACTTTGACTTGGCTGAACCTGCTCATTCTGCTGAATGAATTAGACCAGGTCTACTGAACAGCTTGAGTGTCTTGGAGACCCCTGACACTTAGTATATACTTGCAAATACTATGATTGATTGCCAATTTATGAAATTGCTTTAAGAAATAGAAGACAATACATTTAATGTTCTTATATTCTTTGCCAATGCTAGTTGGTTGAATCATAGAAGAGATTTACAAAGATTTATTAGACTGTTAACTCCAAGCTTTTCTTTCTTTTTTTTTTTTTTGAGACAGAGCCTCAAGCTGTCACCCTGGATAGAGTGCTGTGGGATCACAGCTCACAGCTACCTCCAATTCCTGGGCTCAAGCAAGTCTCCTGCCTCCACCTCCCAAGTAGCTGGGACGACAGGCGCCCGCCACAATGCCTGGCCATTTTTTTTGGTTGCAGCCATCATTGTTGTTTGGCGGGCCCGGGCTGGATTCGAACCCACCAGCTCAGGTGTACGTGGCTGGCACCTTAGCCCGTTGAACCATAGGTGCTGAGCCCAACTCCAAGCTTTTCTTATAATAAAAGGAATAGTTATGTTGGGGGCTCAGAAAAATGACACTCCGAAGTATGACACTTTAGCATGCTGAGTACTTTGAATGACAGGAGATTGGAAGATCTTAGAAGCAGCCTCAGAAGCAAAGTCTCTCTCTGACCTTCTCCTGCCCTACTGTCCCTTGCCCTTCTTTCCGAAGGCAGGTCATAGCGACTAGAATCCTTCTCCTCATAAACCAGCCATAAAATCTAGAAATATTACTTTAACTTTCCCCAGCCTGTCTGTGTAAGAGCTGGTCATAAAGAAATTTTTCTGATCTACTTCATCTGATTGTAGGTCTTAAGACTCTCATTGCATAAGGGTTCTGCTCTATATCTGGGAGGAAGGATTGCTACACAGAGACACACACAAAAATCTGAACAGACAGGCCTTGCTGGGTTCCTCCCTCAATCTATTACTACCAGTTCATATTGTTTTTGTTCAATCATATTTCTACACGCTGTCTAGTTTTTAACAGACCCTCAGCATAAAAATGGTTAGTTTTTCCTGAATCCTTGGGTATTCATTTCTGAAGTTCCCATTATCACATAAAATTTCGATTAAGTAAATTTGTTATGCTTTTCTCTTGTTTATCTCTCTATTGTTATAGGATTGTTTTGCCTGACCCTGTAATGGGTGAGAAAAGGTATCACACCTTCTTGTCCCTACAGTTGATAAGTATTCTAATAAGCAAAACCAAAACAAGGCAGTGTAATGTGTTTTCCCACTGGCAAAATATTCCATATGAACAAACTAAATTCCAAGTTCCAAGAAAAGGAAAAGTTTATTTGTGTTCTAACTAAATAGGTATGCACATTTTTTGTTGAAATAGAAACTTTTCTTTTCTTTTTTTTTTTGGCCTGGGCTGGGTTTGAACCCGCCACCTCCGGTATATGGGGCCTGCGCCCTACTCCTTTGAGCCACAGGCACTGCCCTGAAATAGAAACTTTTCACAATACAAATCCTGATAAACATTGGCTAAGTTTGTGGTTTCAGCATCCGTCGTTAAGTTTCCAGTGCTATGTCAGAAACAGCAAAAAATGTCAAAAGATACTCTCCTTTTTTCCTTCTTTTTGAGTCCACCAAGATTTTTCCATTCAGCTACCGAGATAGAGAGGTTATTTGTTCCTTAACTCTGTAAAACCGCTTCACACCAGATCTAACTTCCAAGCCAAGGTTCATTCAGCTACCCTTTCGGTGCTTTATTTCCTAAGGCAGATGGTGGGAACAATTAATACCCATCCAGCCCACGTCACCAGCTTGAGAGAAGTCAGAGGGAACTGACATCTGTATTTTAAAAGCACTGGGAAACGAAGAAGCAGGGCATAGTGAAACTTGCTTAACCTGGATTTGTACCAAGTTTTGCGGCAGACCCGAGTAACCAGCGGCAAATCATTAAAATATGAACCATTTCCTCATTTGTAAAACGTATTCTTTTCCTTGTCTCAGAACCAGTAGCACAGTGGTTACAGCGCCAGCCACATACTCCAAAGGTAGTGGGTTTGAACCCGGCCCGGGACAGCTAAACAACTGCAACAAAAAAATAGCCGCGCTTTGTGACAGGCGCCTGTAGTCCCAGCTACTTGGGAGGCTGAGGCAAGACAATCGCCTAAGCCGAGAGTTGGAGGTTGCTTGAGCTGTGACGCCATAGCACTCTACTGAGGGCGACATAGCGGGACTATGTCTCAAAAAAAAAAAAAGTATTCCTTTTCTTGTCCTCCAAAGTGGTAGACGAGAGCAGTATCAGGACCGCATTTGGAGCCTTTTACAGCGCCCTCCGGTGCCTTGAAGAGGAGTCCTTGTATTCGGGTTCTAATTCCTGGCTCTGGGCTTCTCTGGCCTAACTCTTATTTACGGATGAAAAAGGCTCAGAGACTGAATTAGTTGTCCCTAGTCACAAAGTCACATCAGGAGTTCTGGCACAGAATCGGTCCAAGGACCACTGGGTCTGTGAGGAATCTCGCGCGGCCCACGTTGGAGGAGACGCTAGAACGGCGGCTCCGCCACGTGGCCACCTCGGAGGGTAGACGGTGCCTGTCACCTAGCGGCGTGCTCAGTGAGAGAAAAGCACCGCCAAAAGACTCTGGGCACTGCGGCACCCGAGAGCCAATGCGCTCTCAGGTCGCCAGGCTAGTTCCTTTTTTCCATTGGTCCTTCTAACTTTCAATCAATCATTTGCCCATCTTTTATTTAGCTTCAATCATTCTACTCAATCTACCAATCATACGCTTCTTTCCAACTATATTTTTACGTCTTAGCGCTCCTTCCGAATCTGACGACTTTAGTCAGTGCCTTTAATCCATTGGCCAGATCAGACTCCTCCTCTCGTTTATCCGTTCACGGCGGAAGTGAGAAAATTCCTATTCTTATTGGCTTAAATTTGCAAGCGGTGGTTGTCTATCAAGTGAACGTTGGCCCTAAGGAACTACGGTCCCGGAAGGGGCGGGCCTTGTGAAGATGGCGGCTCCGGTGAGTTTAGTTTGGAATGTTCTTCGCATACTTCCTTTCCTCTTAGCGGCTTGAGGCAAACTATTAGCACTGAGGAAGAATGATGATTAAAGTTGCTTCAGGGAAATGGTCTCCCCGACACAACGGGGCTAAAGCAGCAATAGGGAGACTTGGGGAGGAGTTACCCCAATAACCCCAGGGTTACTTTAAGGCGAACCTGCCTGTGCACTGGAGTGAGAAGGCCTCAAATCTGGCGCATCTGAAGAAAGGGGATTTTCTCACCGCAGACTTTGTGTCTTCTCAGACTTGAGAAAATAATGACTTTTCTTTACCAATTTTCTCCCTTCTTTAGGGAATGCTGGAGTCAGATCTGTCAAATGCTGTAACACTTTTGAAAAACCTCCAGGATCAGGTGAGTAGTGTCAGCTCTTTGGGATAGATTGATCACGGATTAGTTTTGATTTTGTGTGCCTCACCCCCAAACTTTGATGATTTGGGGGCAGATAGATAGTATGTGAATGCTACCATATACCAAACTTTGATGATTTGGGGGCAGATAGATAGTATGTGAATGCTACCATATACCATAAGAGTAAAATGATTTAATGAGGATCTTTTCAGACAAGAATTCAAAGTAATTGATTTCTGCAAGGAATAGAGAAAACTATACAAAGAAATCACCTGAATTATTTTCCTTAATTTTTGCAGCTAGGGAAACTGATGCTGGAAAAGGGGATATGATTTACCTTTAGGGTGTCCAGCCAATTATACATTTATATAAAAGTGCTCCTCGACTTACTATGGGGTTACATCCTGATAAACTCACTGTAAACTGAAAATACTAAAGTTGTAAATGGCTGACTAGGAACTTTGGCTTGCTGTCACATCCCAGGATATTGAGAAGTAAGGTTTCTGCTGAATGTGTATTGCTTTCACACCCTCTTACAGCTGTAAAGTCATAATTCCAACCTTTTTAAGTTGGGGATTGTTAGTAGTTCTCTGCCTTGTAAGTTCAGACAAAGTTACAGCACTGTCCCAGTCCTCATCCCCTCTTCATGGTTTGGTAAAGATAAGTTTTTTTCATTAACCCTAATAAGAAGTGCAAAGTTGTTTCTACCTTTTGAAGGACCATTCCTTCTCTACTTTACCAAAACCAAGAAGAGAGTATGGTGCTTTAGACAATGTTTAAGATAAGTTTTAGGTGGTATTGTTTAGTTTTTGCCCTTCACAGATTATAGATGTGACTTGATATAGTCTAAATGGCTGTTTTATTTGGGCTAATTTTAGGTGATGGCTGTAACTGCGCAAGTGCAAGCATTGACCAAAAAAGTTCAAGCTGGAGCCTATCCTACAGAGAAAGTAAGATGTGCTTAAAGAATAAGCATTCCCTAACTTGATGTTCTCCCTAGTTCTTCCATTGTAGATTTTTTGTATACTGTATGTTCTAAGAACTTTAGAGCTTCAAAGCTGAAGATCAAAGCAATGTATAGAAATAGTAGTGATCACTTACAGAGTTTTGAGGAGTAATGTACCAGCAGGGGAGAGAGATTAATTAATTGCTGAATGAGCAGAGAGGGTCAAGGAAAGCTTCTCAGAGGAGGTAATAGAATTTTGAGAGATAAATAGAATTCTAGAAAGCCAGTAAGAAACAGCATTATGCAAAAGCACAAAGACTTAAAGGCATGGTGACATTGGGGGCAAGGAGATAAGCTATTTTCATGGTTGGAGGTTCATTTTGTGTTCTATGTAGTAGGAGTAGGAAATAAGACTGGAAAAGTAGTCACTCTGAAAAGCATTGTGGGCTGAGGAGATGCTTTCGTATTTCACGTAATCGAAGACACTATTAGTTGTGGCATAACATTTCTTTTATATACCTAGAAAAAATGTTGTCTGTTCACCTAACAGATAATGCTAAGACACTATTGACTGAAAGATGTATCTCAACTTCAGAGATGTTAAAATATGGCAACATTGTGCATCTTAAAATTGAAATATGGTAGTGGTAGTTTTTCAAATTAGGGTCTGCTAGAATCTTCTCAGGGATTGTTGGTGTGGGGAAATGTGCAAGGACAACTCTATAGATCTGAGCCACTGTGCCTGGCCTATTTTTATTTCTTTCATTGTTTTTTTGAATCTTTTTTTTTTTTCTCATATGCTTGTAACTCAGTTTGAACTTTGCAATGCCCAAGCATGTCAGAAGAACCTACTTCTCAAATTCTTACCTGTCTTTGTCCTGGATACCATGTTTTGATTCATTTCAATGCCTTTTTGAGACAGATGGGCTGCCAGCATGTTGCTTATATCACTATATATTTGTTTATTCATGGAACAGATATTTATTGACTTGCTGTTTATGACCAAAGACTACGTGCTTTACAGGATACAGAGTGTTTTCACATTATCTTATTTGAGCCTCATAATTACTCTCGGTGGCAGGAAGGAAATATTGTATATATTTTGCAGATAAGGAGACTGAGATCAGAAGGTTGGGTGACTTGCCCAATATTTGACTATGAGATGTTGAATTCAGAACTTAATTTGTCTGACTTTAAACTCTTTGCTATCCTTCTGTACCGTGCTAGTGTTTCTCTCAAGAGCTTAGCATGTTGGTTTAAAGATGCCCAGGGCTTAGGTGTTGGTAACCTGAGTTTGAATCCCAACTATCTATTGCTATTACAGTGTAATCGTGGCCAAAGTATTTAACCTCTTTGAAATAAGATTTTCTTGGGTCTGTGGACTTTTTGTCAGTTTGATTTTATGCAATCACAAGACTCATTTGTCTTACTTAATAACCATAACTTAAGTCAGTGGTTACATGTTACTTTCTTTTGTTTAAGAAAATAAGTGGAGGGGCGCCACCTGTGGCTCAAGGAGTAGGGCGCCAGCCCCATATACCAGAGGTGGTGGGTACATAGCCGGGCCCCAGCCAAAAACTGCAAAAAAAAAGAAAAGAAAATAAGTGTATAACGTTTGCTTGATTATTCTGCCTATAAATGTAATATGTTTTTTAATTTTGGAAAATTTGGGAGATAAAAAGTACAAAGGAGCAAATGAAAAATCAGTACAATCACCACTCTGAGACAACCATTGGGATACACTTTTTTGAGATTTTTTAAAATATGAGAGAAATATATACTTGTTGGAAAAACACTTTTCATATACAAGTACTCCATTTCTTTTTTTCTCATATCCCTGGGGGTAGCAATTAATTGTGTTATCTTCTAGGCATTTTTCTATGCATATAAAAATGTGTGCATCATACTCCTATGCTCCCTACAATTGGAGCCATATTATATACGTCTTCTACAAGTCATGCTGACATGGATTTAATTTCATATCAGTGTGTATATAAATCATTGTTTTTACCTGTGTCATATAAGTATGGGTATTAACAAAATCAGTATTTTGATTAATTTTAAGATTTGGTGATGTGTGGAGACATTTTTGATTGTTACAGCTTGGAAGGAGGCATCAGTGGGTAGAGGCCAGAAATGCTGCTGAAAACCTCCCACGCACAGGACAGCCCTCTACAACAAAGAATTTTCTGGCTTCAAATGTCAGTAGCTCTGAGATTGAGAAACCCTGCTGTAGTTTTTTGTAGGGAGAATATTCTATTGATTTTTTTTTTTTCTGTTTTTATTGTCTTCCATTAGTTTTCTCAGTTTTGCTTCTTGTGTTAGCATAATTTTCTCTATTGGTCATTTTGGATATAGTTACTTCTTTTTTATGTTTGTTTGTTTTTTTTTTTTTATTGTTGGGGATTCATTGAGGGTACAAGAAACCATGTTACACTGATTGCATTTGTTGGGTAAAGTCCCTCAACTTCTTGAAACTACTCAAGTTACCTTATATGAACTGATTTGGAAAAACATTCTGTGTGTCCAACCTTCTTCCTCATTCTTTGGCTAAAACCAAATTTGCATCCCTTACTGTTTTATTCACCTCAGGGTCTCAGCTTCTTAGAAGTTAAAGATCAGCTACTGCTCATGTACCTTATGGATTTAAGCCACCTTATCCTGGACAAAGCCTCAGGAGGGTCTCTTCGGGGTCATGCTGCAGTTTTGAGACTGGTAGAGATTCGCACGGTATGAAGCATATGGCATGTTGAAGTTTTAGGTTTCTAAATTTTTTTCTTTTGAGATTGAGTGGTCTTGCTATCTTTCCCAGGCTAGTCTTAAACTCGGGCTCAAGTGATCTACCTGCCTCAGCCTTCCAAGTTGCTGGGATTATGGGCATGTGCCACCATGCCTACTAGGTTTCTAAATCTTGACCCCCCCAAGGTTGTCACACAGTAGCTTTCATTTAAGTGGATGTTCTTATGTTTAAGTAAGGAAACCAAATGGAAAAATAAGTATTTTTCTGGGCTGGGTGCGGTGGCTTACTCCTGTAATTCTAGCACTCTGAGAGGTTGAGGTGGGTGGATTGCCTGAGCTCACAGGTTTGAGCCAAAGCAAGACCTTGTCTCTAAAAATAGCTGGGCGTTGTGGTGGGCACCTGTAGTTCCAGCTACTTGGGAGGCTGAGGCAAGAGAATCGCTTAAGCCAGGAGTT
>CAUYON010115406.1:0-13848 GCA_963573935.1 Arctocebus calabarensis | reverse complement strand
CCCTTTCCCCTTAGCAAAGTATCTCAAGAATGGAAGAAAAAGTATCCAATGTACTCAGCCCTAATATGAAGCTAATTTATAGCTTTCATATGAAGGCTAAAACCCAATTATAGCATAGGAATACAGGGAAGGGGGAAAGGGAGCATGATGTTTTTATCCTATCAGACCGTCTCTTTTGGCAGAATTCAAAGGAGTATATTTTGAAAGTTTTGTTGCAATGAATGATGAGGTGGAAACTGGTAATGAACCTGACACAGAAGCCATTTTCCAAGCAATGTTGACCAGCATAAATGTGCATAAAGCCTCTGGCAAAGTAGAAGAAGCAACTGAGAAACTGCAGAGACTCTAAAAGAAGAGGATGGCAGACATCTGATAATCCAATTCAAGTCATTTGCTATGGGAAAATGTCCAGGTATGCTAAGTATTGTAGCCAGCATTGAGAGTGATTTCTCTACTTATGTTTGTGAGAAGAAAAGAAACAAATCAAAATTGACTCTTTCTCCAGAAAGAATAATTAAACCATGAGAAAGCAGTACATGCATAGATTTTGTATGATACTGTATTATTTTACTATGGTGTGGCATATGAAATTTTGTATGATCTCTAGTCAAAGGTGTGCATGACAGTAAAGTACATGTATGTATCAGTACAGTAGAGCTAGTTCCTTATGTTTACCACAGCCATATGTAGAGCAATTTTTTACAGGTCCTTGGATGGTTAACTTACAGAGATTCTACTGCATATGCAATCTTGAGATTAGCATATTTTAATTGCCTGTCCATTATTGAACATTATGTTTTCAGATATGATAAGTTAAAATAAAATGCAGTTTCAAAATTATCTTCCAATATACTGTTTGCCCTCAGTCAAACCAGTTCATTTTAATGATTAGTTTATAAGAATTTGGAATCCTTTGAGTTTCCTTCAGATAGAGAGTATGTTTCAAACCCCTATGCTATTAGATATTTCTGCACTGAAAGCTATAATTTTGAAACAAAGAGGGTACAGTTATTTTACACACGAATAAACAGAATTTGAATTATTTTGTTTCTATAATCTTTACTTAAATTTTTTTATTATTTGTATATTTTTAAATGAAATGATTGTACAAATGTATATGTGATTTAATAACAGAATTCACTGTGTTTCTTTTTTAACAATTTTTGTCATTTATTTTAAGATTATTACTGAACATAATTTTTGGTATAGAAAAAAATGAATGTTAGAAAATAATCAATTTCATTGTCAAATATACTAGCTATGCCATTAAAATAAGTAGTGGAAGCATCTGTAGGTCATATATGAGATAAATGAAATAGAACCGTCAAGAGGAATTTTATGCTTGTTGTTATGAGTTTGGGACAACTCATAAAAAGACATTTGGGACAAAAAATAATTATTAACTTGAGGGGAATGAGGAGAAAAGATACTGAGTTTGGCCTTGTGCAGATTTCAATTTTATATGGGCTGCTCTAAGCTGAGATGGTATTTCATCTCATGTGAACACAAACATTTATGTCTTCCATACATATATATTATAGCACTTATTGTTGGAGAAATGTTTATTTTTTAACAAATATTATGAATCCTTGATACCTATATCAGAGGATAGCACATAGCAATCAAAAACAATAGAACACTGAGCGCATGTACACATGTTGATTAGTTCCAGACACAAGAAGAGAAGAACTGTGATGACCAGAGATGAGTATTTCAAAATCAAATTGCTCCTTACTCAAATCAATCAAGGTTGACCAAGGGAGTCTTCAGTCTACTTGAGAAAACTTTAGACAGGCTTCTTCCTATCTGCTTGACATCGCTTTTCTTAGAGCATTTGCTTAAAAAAACTTGTGATTGCAAATTCTTTCTCTGCGCCATGGAGATGTAAAACTTTTTTTAAAGCCTCTTGTCAGTTTTACAACCAATGACTGCCCTTTCCAAGGACTTGGAAGTCATTTCATTGAAATGTAAGCATCAATAAAGACAACATCTCTATCTCCTATTTCTGTGGGTGGGTAGGAGCCTAACTTAGGTGGCTATCTTTCTGGAAGTTATAAAATTACCTCTTGTCATGAAGGTTTGAGGAAATTTACTTTTCCTTTTGGTAAAGGCAATTAACAACACAGATAGGCTCTAGTCCTCCCAACTTAGTGATCAAATCATATAGCAGTGTTTTGGGATACAAAATCAATACCTACAAATCAGTAGCTTTTATAAATACCAATAAGAGACAAGCTGAAAATATAGTTAAGGACTCTGTTTTATAGTAGTCCCAAGGAAAATGCAATACCTGGAAGTCCATGTAATAAAGAATGTGAAAGATCTCTATAAAGAGAAATATGAATATATTTCTATATTATTAACCCTGAGAAAAGAAATAACAGAAGATTTTAACAAATGGAAAAACATACCATGCTTTGTGGTTGAGAAGAACCAATATTGTCAAAATTTTGTCAGTACTACCCAAAGCAATCTACATATTTAATGCAATCCCCATCAAAGCACCAAAGTCATAGTTTAAAGATTGGAAAAAAGGCTCAGCACCCATATCACAGTGGTTATGTCACCAGCCATAGACACTGAGGGTGCTGGGTTTGAACGTGACCCAGGCCAGATAAACAACAATAACAATTGCAACCAAAAAATAGCCAGGCATGTGGCAGGCACCTATAAGTCCAAGCTACTTTGGAGGCTGAGACAAGAGAATCATTTAAGCACAAGAGTTTGAGGTTGCTGTGAGCTGTGGTGCCACAGCACTCTACTGAGGGTGACTTAGTGAGACTCTTGTCTAAATAAACAAACAAACAAACTTCATTTTATATGGAATCAGGAAAAACTCTGAATAGCCAATATAATATTTAGAAATAAAAACAAACAAACAAATTTGGAGGCATCGCACTACCAGACTTCAGGTAATACTTCAAATTGATAGTGATCAAAACACATGGTACTGACACAAAAATAGAGATGTAATATATGAAATAGAATGGAGAATCTAGAGATGAAGCCAGTCACATACCATCATTTGATCTTTGATAAGGCTAACAAAAACATTTATTGGGGAAACGGATCCATATTTAACAAATGGTGCTGGATGAACTGGCTAGCAACCTATTGAAGACTGAAACTGGACCCATACCTCTCAACACTAACAAAAATTTATTCTCACTGGATACAAGCTTTAAATTTAAGACATGAAACTATAAAAATACTGGAAGAGAGTGCAGGGAAAATGCTTGAAGATGATGAATGAGGTAAACAAACAAACTTCATTTTATATGGAATCAGGCTCAGTATATAGGTATAGGGCACCACCCACATACCGAGCCTGATTCCATATAAAATGAAGTTTGTTTGTTTGTTTGTTTGTTTGTTTAGACAAGAGTCTCACTATGTCACTCTCAGTAGAGTGCTGTGGCACCACACTGAGCCACGGGTCCGGCCCCTCATAAAATATTTACCTAGTCCATTATCTTCAAGCATTTTCCCTGCACTCTCATCCAGCACCATTTGTTAAATATGGATTCTTTTCCCCAATAAATGTTTTTGTTAGCCTTATCAAAGATCAAATGATGGTACGTGACTGGCTTCATCTCTAGATTCTCCATTCTATTTCATATATGGCCATGTTAAAATCTTCTGTTTTTTCTTTTCTCAGGGTTAATAATATAGAAATATATTCACATTTCTCTTTATTAGAGATCTTTCACATTCTTTATTAGATGAACTTCCAGGTATTGCATCTTCCTTGGGACTACTACTTCCTTTCTTCACTATAAAAGGAACAGAGTCCTTAACTACATTTTCAGCTTGACTCTTAGTGGTACATATAAAAGCTACTGATTTGTAGGTATTGATATTTATTCCTATACCGAGTGTGGCAGGTTCCAAACTGGCCCCAGCCAAACTGCAACAAACAAATAGCTGGGCATTGTGGTGCATGCCTCTAGTCCCAGGTACTCAGGTACTCAGGAGGCTGAGGCAAGAGAATTGTCTAAGCCCAAGAGCTGAAGTTTGCTGTGAGCTGTGACGCCATTGCACTCTACCAAGGGTGACAAAGTGAGACTCTGTCTCAAAACAAAAAAGAAAAAAAAATTGTGAGAAAGACCATCCCCCTAGCAATTAAAGCAATATCAAAAATTTCTGAGATTTGAGGGAAAGAGTGAGGGGAGTGGGGTCTTGGTGTGTGCCACACCTTTTGGGGGGCAAAATACAATTTTAAGAGGGTCTTTACCTAACAACCACAATCAGTGTAACCTGGTTTCTTATACCCTCAATGAAATCCCAACAATAATTAAAAAATTGACTAGAATCCACAGAGAACTCAAATTAATCAATAAGAAAGGAATAAACAATTGCATTTCTTTGTGGGAAAGATACTTGATCAGAAATGTCTCTGAAGATGACAGACAAATGGCCAACAAAGACATGAAAAAAATGTTCATCATCTTTAATCATCAGAGAAATGCAAATCAAAACCACTCTAAGATATCACCTAACTCTAGTAAGATTAGCCCACACTACAATAATCCCAAAACTGTAGATGCTAGAATGAATGTGTAGAGAAAAGAACACTTCTATACTGCTGGTGATACTGCAAACTATTACAACCTTTACGGAAAGAAGTATGGAGAATTCTTAAGGAATTAAAAGTTGACTTTCCATTTGATCCTGCAATTTGATTACCAGCTATTTACTCAGAAGAACAAAAATTATTTTACCACGAAGACATTTGCATCAGAATGTTTATTGCAGCTCAATTCATAACTGCCAGTCTTTTGAGCAGGCCAAATGCCCAGCAATCCATGAATGGATTAACAAATTGTGGTGTATGTATACCATGCAATACTATTCAGCCATTAAAGAAAAATGGAGACTTTGGCAGCGCCTGTGGTTCAGTGAGCATGGCACCGGCTCCATATACCAAGGGTGGTGGGTTCAAACCCAGCCCCGGCCGAACTGCATCAAAAAATAGCCAGGCATTGTGGCGGGTACTTATAGGCCCAGCTACCCAGGAGGCTGAGGCAGTAGAATTGCCTAAGCCCAGGAGGTGGAGGTTGCTGTGAGCTGTGACACAACGGCACTCTACCGAAGGTGATAAAGTGAGACTCTGTCTCTAAAAAAAAAGAAAAGAAAAAAAAATGGAAACTTTGCATCTTTTATGTTTACATGGATGGAGTTGGAACATATTCTTCTTAGTAAAGTATTTTTAAGAATGGGGAAAAAAGTACCCAATGTACTCAATACTGTTATGAAACCAATATATAAACACACATTCATTCCAATTATAAAACACAAATATATTCTAGCAAGAGGGAGATGAGAGGAGGGAGAGGGAGGGAGAGGGTGGTTGGTAGGAGGAGGGAGAAAATTTTGTGGGATCTCGGCTAATGTGCAAGGGTACATTTCAAATTACAAATGTCTTACCACAAAAAATAAGTAAGTGAGGTGATGGTTATGTTAATCAGTTAAGCATTCCATATTATATGTCAAATCATCACATTGTATCCTATAAATGTGTACAGTTATGATTTAATAAAAAATTAAATTAAAAAAATTTAAAAATCCGCTCTAGCTTCTATTTTTAAAGATGATTAGCTAAGATTGTGTTCTGTTCTCTCTCCCTTATTGCACCAGCCTTGAATAAAATTTCCATTACAGTTTAACCTTGCTTAATGAAATTTATGCTTTGACAGGGACTCACATGTGTTTGTACTTCTCCCTTGTTTGCTATACTACACGTTTTCACTATGGCTGGATTCATCCCAGTACTCACCTTCAGCTTAGATTTTATTCATTACAGGTGTTCTCTGACTTGTTCACTAAACACTTTCACAGTTAGCACCTATCTCATCACTTGGGTTAGTATCCATATTTATGTTTCATATAAAGACATGTTACTACTGAGTTATGCATTCAAGCTTTGTGTGTGTATGTGTGTGAGTATGTGTGTGTGTTTGTGTATATCACTGATTTCCTTTCGTTTTGATGGTTGATTACTCACTTCATGTAGATAATGTCTATCACATGATGACTTTGAGAAAATTTATCATAAGAGAAAAATCTATTTGCAAACTCATTATCATGGTTATGTCTTAGAAACAAAACATGTCTTTCTTAGATGTAGTCTATGCTCATGCTACTTCTCTGGAGTGAATACTTCACTCAGAGGGCATGGTTTGATACAAGACTGGAAAGGATTCTGAAGAAAGTAAAGTAATAAAGCCTCTTATTAAATTCTCACACCTTTCTTTACATTCATCACTCATACTACATACACACTGACTCTGCAAATATTATTCTATATTAGCCTCTAGTTAAGCTATTGTGACTGGTTTTAGCAATGATCAAATTGAACTATGTAAACACTAATGTATGTATATAATGGTAGCTATAACCTGGTTCAAGTTCAAGTCTTTCCTGTGTTTCAGTGAGGACCATCATGCAAATCCATCTTCATTATCATGCAAATATTATGCATTATGCAGGTGTTTTCTCAGCACTCAAACTCTTGCTTTTTCTTTTGCTTTACTATTTTATCAGTAGCTCAAGTAAAAAACAAGGCATGTCCCTTTTCAATTTTCCTTTCACTTAATTCTGTCAAACTAAAAAAAGAAGAAGAAAACTAAGGGGAAAAAGGCAGCTTGTTTTGATAGATCTACTTAGAATGGGCATGACACCTGTCTAATTAAAAGACATTGAAATGCAACAAAGACCTTAGACAGACTGCCCTTGACAACCTTCTTCAGCCATTTCTATCATGCTAATCATAAAGTAAAACTTGATGAAAGTTATCCCACTGATCTAGAATTTTTAAGGTTAAAGTATAAGAAATACTGTTGTTTTAAAATGTTGCATGACTTCAAGTGTATAGTGTCTTATTTTGATTTAAATAAAATGTGGAAAATAATTTACATTTTCAAATTAAAGACAAAAATATTTTTCTCATATGCTATCAAAAACACCTTTGTGTTAATTGTTATTGTTAGTTTTTTTGTTTGTTTGTTTTGGATTTTTATTTGCTAGGATTACAGGCCTCGCCTGGCCTCATTTTATTGTTTTTAGTTTTTAATTGACAAATAATACTTTTACATATTCACAGGGTACATAGTGATGTTTCTATACATGTAATATGTAGTGATCAGATCAGGGTAATTTTTTTGTTTGTTTGTTTGTTAGTTTGTTTTGCAGTTTTTGGCCAGGGCTGGGTGTGAACCCACTGCCTTCTGCATACGGGTTCGGCATCCTACTCCTTTGAGCCACAGGTACCACCCAGATCAGGGTAATTTTTTTTTAATTGTTGGGGATTCATTGATGGTATAAGAAACCAGGTTACACTGATTGCATTTGTTAGGTAAAGTCCCTCTTATAACCATGTTTTGCCCACAAAAGTTGTGGCACACACCAAGACCCCACCCTCCTCGCACCTTCTCTCTCTCTGTTCTTCCTTTTCCCACTCCTCCCTCATTCTTTCTCTCTCTGCTTTCCCCTTTCTCCACCCCCACTGTGTCATTAATTGTTCTCATATCAAAATTGAGTACATGGGATTCATGCTTCTCCATTCTTGAGATGCTTTACTAAGAATAATGTTCTCCACTTCCATCCAGGTTAATACAAAGGCTGTGAAGTCTCCATTTTTTTAATGGCTGAATAGTATTCCATAGTGTACACATACCATAGCTTGTTAATGCATTCCTGGGTTGGTGGGCATTTAGGCTGTTACCACCTTTTGGCGATTGTAAATTGAGTTGCAATAAACAGTCTAGTGCAAGTGTCCTTATGATAAAAGAATTTTTTTGCTTCTGGGTAGATGCCCAGTAATGTGATTGCAGGATCAAATGGGAAGTCTAGCTTGAATTCTTTGAGAGTTCTCAATATTTCCTTCCAAAAAGGTTTTATCAGTTTGCAGTCCCACCAGGAGTGTAAAAGTGTTCCCTTCTCTCCACATCCATGCCAGCATCTACAGTTTTGAGATTGTGATGTGGGCCATTCTCACTGGGGTTAGATTGTATCTCAGGGTGGTTTTGATTTGCATTTCTCTAATAATTAGGGATGAAGAGCATTTTTTCATTTGTTTGTTAGCCATTCATCTGCCTTCTTTAGAGAAAGTTCTATTCATGTCTCCTGCCCATTGATATATGGGATTGTTGGCTTTCTTCTTGTGGATTAATTTGAGTTCTCCATAGATCCTAGTTATAAAGCTTTTGTCAGATTCAAAATATGCAAATATAGTTTCCCATTGGGTAGGATGTCTATTTGCTTTGGTGGTTGTCTCCTTAGCTGTACAGAAGTTTTTGAGTTTAATTAAGTCCAATTTGTTTATTTTTGTTGTTGTTGCAATTGCCATGGCAGACTTCTTCATGAAGACTTTCCCCAGGCCGATATCTTCCAGTGTTTTTCCTATGCTTTCTTTCAGGATTTGAATTGTGTCATGCCTTAAATTTAAGTCCTTTATCCGTCTTGAATCAATTTTTGTGAGTGAAGAAAGGTGAGGGTCCAGTTTCAGTCTTTTACATGTGGATATCCAGTTCTCTCAGCACCATTTATTAAATAGGGAGTCTTTCCCCCAAGATTGGTTTATTGAAGAGTCGGTGGTTGTAAGATGTTAGTTTCATTTCCTGGTGCTCTATTCAATTTCAAATGTCTATGTCTCTATTTTTGTGCCAGTACCATGCTGTTGTACCATAGTGGCTTTGTAGTACAGCCTAAAATCTGGTATGGTGATGCCCCCAGCTTTGTTTTTATTACTAAGAACTGCCTTAGCTATACGAGTTTTTTTTTTGTTTGTTTTTTGTAGAGACAGATTCTCACTTTATCGCCCTGGGTAGAGTGCCGTGGCGTCACACTGCTCACAGCAACCTCCAGCTCTTGGGCTTAAGCGATTCTCTTGCCTCAGCCTCCCTAGTTGCTGGGACTACAGGCGCCTGCCACAGTGCCCGGCTATTTTTTTGTTTTTTGCAGTTCGGCCGAGGCCGGGCTTGAACCCGCCACCTTCGGTATATGGGGCCGGCGCCCTACTTGCTGAGCCACAGGAGCCGCCTAGCTAATGTTTTCAAAATTCCAGTTTACACAAGCTAAGCACTTGAAACTTAAATCTATCATATCAATATTGTTCTTTAGAAAAACCGTCAGCACCATCACAAGTACAGCTGATCAAAGCTACTACCAACTCCTTTCATGTCAAATGGGATGAAGTGCCTACAGTTGAGGGCTATCTTTTGCAGTTGAATACAGATTTGCCATACCAGGCTACATCATCAGATTCTTCAGTGGCACCAAATGTACAAGGTAACATAATTTTCATACTTAATGAAAGTATATATGCTCGTATACTTTTTAAAAAGATACTATAGAAAACACTAATTAGGCTTGCTTTAAGAAATTTTATTATATTATGGCTTGTGCCTGGTGAATCAAATATGTTGAGTTTCCACTTTGAAACTTGGCTATCTTACCATTATGATGTAGTAGAACTTACAGACTTGTAGAATAGAATATTTTTTCTGCAGTTCATCTGATTTGCACTTTCTTTTTTGACATATTTCTTTAGCAGATGGTTTTAATGCACTTTCATATATATTTCAGCTTTTTTCAAGAGTATCTTTAACTAAACAGATAACTGGGAGAGTAAAAGCAAGTTTAATTTTTCCAGAGAGGATTTCAATCAACTTAAACTATTAAAAAAATATATATATATGTATATTTTTTTAGACAAAGCCTCTAGCTGTCACCCTGGATAGAGTGCTGTGGCATCGCAGCTCACAGCAACCTTCAATTCCTGGGCTCAAGCAAGTCTCTTGCCTCTGCCTCCCAAGTAGCTGGGACTACAGGGGCCCACCACAACACCCGGCTGTTTTTTTTTTTTTTTTTTGGTTGCAGCCGTTATTGTTGGGCGAGCCGGGGCTGGGTTCGAACCCAAAGGCTCAGGTGCATGTGGCTAGCGCCTTAGCCCGTTGAGCCACAGGCACCAAGCCAAAATAGATATATTTTGATAAAGATGCTACTTTTTTAACCTTAATATGTAACTTTAAAAAAATATTTGGTTATGATATATTTTCTTTAAGCTAATTAAGAGCATTTCAGTCTCCACTTTCTCATTCTTACAGGAGTCAGGATGGACCTTCACAGACAAGGCAGTAATAGCATCATTTCTAACAGCGTAAGTTTAAAAGTTTATAATGGTATGAATATTTATAGTTATGGTCTCAACTTCCTTGAGTTTTAGCATATTACTCTAGGAGATAGGTCCTTAACCATGGCTGCACATTAGAATTATCTTTGAGATTAAACACACACACACACACACACACAAACATATACACAGATTCCCAAGTCTTTCTCCAGAGCTAGTGAAGCAAAATCCAGGAGGCTCTGTTTTTAAAGAAAGCTTCACAGATTATTGTGACAGAGGCCTGAATTGAAAACCCCTGGTTGAGAGAAGTTTATCTTCATTTTATAGAACAACAGACTAATTCATTATAATTTATACTTATATGTCTGTATTTTTCCATTTCTAAATGTCATATACATTTTAAACTTCTAAAGAGGTACTTTACAAATATATATGATTTTTTTATTATGTATTTTGTTTTCCAAAGAATATCAGTTGCTAAATTGAGCACCTGTGTATGTGAGGTTATTTCTTGTTTACGAAGTACTTCATAGTAGGTCTTTGTGGGGACTAATGAATAAGATTACTCAGATTCACTCAGATTCATTATTTTATTTATTTATTTTTTTTGAGACAGAGCCTTAAGCTGTCACCCTGGATAGAGTGCTGTGGCATCACAGCTCACAGCAACCTCCAATTCCTGGACTCAAGCAAGTCTCATGCTTCCGCCTCTCAAGTAGCTGGGACTACAGGCGCCCGCCACAGCGCCGGCCATTTTTTGCTTGCGGCTGTCATTGTTGTTTAGCGGCCCGGGCTGGATTCGAACCCGCCAGCTCAGGTGTACGAGGCTGGCGCCTTAGCCCTTTGAGCTACAGGCGCCGAGCCAGATTCATTATTTTTTTTTCTAGAAAACTGCTGTTTGCATCAATAGACTCTTCAAGGAAAGTGGTGTAGGTGTAGGTTTTCACGTTCTAGACACGACTGAGGACCAGTAATATATAGAAAAGACATGTCAGGAAATATGTCACATTTACAGTATGTCAGGAAGAGGCTGTTATAGGTAAATGTCATATAGCTTATTTGTGAATAGCCTATTTAGTAGACATAATACATTTATATTTTATGTGTACATGTTATGTGATATATTACATAACATTAATTGATTATATACAGGGTGGCCATAAAGTTCATGTGCTACTGCCACCCTTTATGGCCACCCTGTATATTCATATCACAAATGTAGATGGTACAATACATCTCATGATGAACAGCCATAGTTTTCTACCCCGTGCCTGCCTGCTTCTGCTTCCTGCTTCCTAGGAATAGCTACTTTCAACTGTTGTAGCTTTCTTTCAGTATTTAACATTGATAGTCATTCCTCTGTATTTGTTGGGGATTGGTTCTGGGACAGTGGATACCAAAATGTAAGCATACTCTAGTCCTACAGTTGGTATTGTGTACCTGTGGATATGAAAACTCAGGCCTCCTGGTCTATGGTTTTTACATCCCATCAATACTATATTTTCCATCTGCTATGGGAATTGGAGGGAGATATCTGTGTGTTTACCATGTAGCTGTTTACTTACCTACTGTTTTCAATATGGGTACCTCTCCTTAGACTTTTTCTGTATCACTATAACATACAGCCTCACATTTTAACCTTCCTACCTATTTCCTATCTTCAGTTAGAATGGGGGAGAGGAATTTTTCTGGCCTCCATACATCTTATTCAGGTTTCTGTGTCCCCCAGAGTTTTCTTATACTTCACACCTCTGCCACTGTAGTACCAGATGCCTTCCTGGGCCCTGTAGGACAAATGGGTCATATCTTGGTGACTTTTCAGGTGGGAGAAGGCTGTTAGCTTCCAGCTTTTCCTGCTTTATATCTTATCTGATATTGTCTCTTCTCCATTTTCTTTTTCCTTATAAATTTATACCTTCATAGCTTTTTACTCCTTTCTGATCATTTGCATTGAGTTTTTGGAGGAATCTTCTGAAACTAATGTGTTTAATCTACCATGTTTAACCTAAGCTATCAGGATTTATTTATTCTTATTTTATAAGATTTTAGTTAAGAGTATCTGGTTTTTAAGCAGAGAGTACACTAGAGATACTGTAGCACACAGACTTTCAATGAAAAAAAACTAGGTTCAAATTTCAGCTCTGTTACTGGAGCAGTTATTTTACTTGATTTTTATTTCCTTCACGTGAAATAGGGGTCTTATAGGATTCTTGTGAAGATTAAGTAAGCAACAGAGTTTATGAATATGTACACAATGCCTGGCACAATGCCATGTGTAATTTAGGTTGTGACTATCATCATTATAATCATCATCACTTAATAATAGAAGCATCATCAATTAAGGGCAAGTACAGAGTACGTTATGGACAAGTACCTTTAGAGCCATGAGAACTTATAAGAGTTTATAATAAAAATAGAAAAGCAATAACAAGAATAGGTAACTAAAAAGGAATAGCAATATGGAATAAAACCAGCTCACTGTTGCGGTTCAATAGACCTATATATATTGGCATGTAACACCTGATGTTCACACTGATGACATGAATTAACAAAAAGTTTAAATGTGTTCAGTATAAATGTTTAATAAAAGTTTAAATGTGTGGCTCGGTGCCTGTGGCTCTACAGGCTAAGGCACCAGCCACATACACCTGAACTGGCGGGTTCGAATCCAGCCCGGACCCGCCAAATAACAATGACAGCTGCAACCAAAAAATGGCCAGGCGTTGTGGCGGGCGCCTGTAGTCCCAGCTACTTGGGAGGCGGAGGCAAGAGACTCACTTGAGCCCAAGAATTGGAGGTTGCTGTGAGCTGTGATGCCACAGCACTCTACCCAGGGCGACAGCTTGAGGCTCTGTCTAAAAAAAAAAAAAAAAAAAAGTTTAAATGTGTTCAGTTTAAATGTTTAAGAAGGTAGAGAAAATGTAATTAGGAAGATTCTTATCCAAATTTTTAATGGTAAAGAATAATGGTATATATTGTATTCTATCTTTATATCTATATGGAAAATTCAGACACAGAATATAGTAGAACCTCTGTAAGTTGACCACCTAAGGGACTGTAACAAATTGTCAACATATGAAACTTTCCTTGCGCGTGTGTAGTACCATGTCTGGTCTGAAATTAGGTCAATTTAAGGAAGTCAATGTAGGGAGGTGGTCAACTATGGAAGTTCTATTGTAAATTATTTATTTATTTATTTATTTATTTTTATTGTTGGGGATTCATTGAGGGTACAAGAAACCATGTTACACTGATTGAATTTGTTAGGTAAAGTCCCTCTTACAATCGTGTTTTGTCCCCAAAAGGTGTGTCACATACCAAGACCCCACCCCCCTCGCTCCTTCCCTCTCTCTGCTCTTCCTTTCCCCACCCCTCCCTCATTCTTTCTCTGCTCTCTCACCCCCACTGTGTCATTAATTGTCATTAATTGTCCTCATATCAAAATTGAGTACATGGGATTCATGCTTCTCCATTCTTGTGATGCTTTACTAAGAATAATGTGTTCCACTTCCTTCCAGGTTAATACAAAAGCTGTAAAGTCTCCATTTTTTTAATGGCTGAATAGTATTCCACGGTGTACATATACCACAGCTTGTTAATCCATTCCTGGGTTGGTGGGCATTTAGGCTGTTTCCACATTTTGGCGATTGTAAATTGAGCTGCAATAAACAGTCTAGTGCAAGTGTCCTTATGATAAAAGGATTTTTTTCCTTCTG
>CAUYON010115401.1:0-38661 GCA_963573935.1 Arctocebus calabarensis | reverse complement strand
TGCTATATTGCCCAGACTGGTTTCAAACTCCTGCCCTCAAGTGCCTGCCTCGGCCTCTCAAAGTGCTTAAGATTACAGTTGTGAGCCACCACACCTGGTCAGAAATGTTCTCTTATTGACGAACACTCAAAGGAATTCCTGGGTATCTGTAAGGTACTAGAAAAAGAAGAATTCTGGCTGATGATTTCTTAAACAATGGCAACAACATACAAATTCGCTAAGAAAGATGCATACCTACTTTTTCTGCAGGGCTCTTAAGGCACACCATAAAACTCTTTCTCCACCTCCGCCGGCATTGCAGTATGGATGAAAAAATGCAATCACCATTTGATTTTTCCCATTTTTGCTAGTCGACATTGACTTTTTCTTTCTCTGCAGCAGCAGTCTGATTTGCCAAAGGCCAAAGATCAAACATGCACATAAAGTTCCACATACAATTAACCCAGGGAAGAATAATGAATAAAAAAACCTGAAATAAGTGGGGAAAGTTGAAAATCAGTAAGATGACCATTGAGAAAAGACTACAAATTAAGGTCTATTTTTACATATCTACTTTACAAATATGTAGCAAAAAGAGAGAATTGTAGTTTGCAAGTCTGCTAATATTCAAGTATTGAATTCAAGTATTTATTAGCATTGAACCATCTAACTCTTGTGTATCCATTAAGGGATTAAAAACAATTAACTATTAACCTAAACAAGATATGATTAGGAATGGCATCTGACTCACAAAATGACAGTATGCAATTCAAAGAGATATACTTATTTAATGATCAATATTCCATTAGGTAAAAGTTTCAAGAGTAGTAAATCATCTTTTCCTCTCACTTCACCTCAAGTAGGGTAAAAGAGGCTCGGTGCCCACAGCTCAGTGGTTAGGTGCCGCCCACATTCACCAGCTGCATTAACCGGGCTGGTGGGTTCAAACCTGGCACAGGTCTGCTAAACAACAATGACAATTACAACAACAACAACAAAAAAAATAGCTGGATTTTGTGGCAGGCTCCTATAGTCCCAGCTACTTGGGAGGTTAAGGCAAGAGAATCGCTTAAACCAAAGAGTTTGAGGTTGCTGTGAGCTGTGACACTAAAGCACTCTACAAGGGCAACAACAAAAAAAAAAGTAGGGTAAAAAAGAAATGGAACTTAGATTCTCTCCAGTTCTAGTCTCAATTTTGCATTTGATCTATTTACATGACTTACTACCACTCCCTTATGTGCCTCTGAATGAATTAAAAAAGCCACTAATGTTCTACTCAATCCATGTTAATAACCTCATTCACAAATGGTAAGAAGGTTCTCTATTACTATCAAGTCTACAGAGGCTTTACAAAATCAAGGGCCCAGCCTCATCATTACTGTAGCCCCAGTGCCTACCATAATGCTTTATAGAAAAGGAAACCAATAAATATTTGACTGGATGCATAATTTTATCACGTCTTTAAATGTCTCTTATATTAAAATACATTTTCTAGGTATGTTTTTCTTTTAAGATTGGCTAATATAGGGAGGCACCTGTAGCTCAGTGAGTAGGGTGCCAGCCCCATATACCGAGGATGGCGGGTTCAAACCCAGCCTCGGCCAAACTACAACAACAACAACAAGATTGGCTAATATAGTTGGTACATAACAATATATCTTTCTTTTTACTATTTTTTCTTCCCTGCCTACCCCTTATAAAGGATTTGAGAAACTTAAAAGATATAAAAACAATGTAGCACCAAAATTTAAATTAAAAATGCCAGGACCAGGGAAAATAGAGTGAAAGATAGTACGTATGTTAGTGTAGAGGCTGATGAGGGACAGAGATACTCAGGTTGTAAGTCTGTACATATTAGCGAATGGCAAACTGGGTTATGGGCTGATTGCTTAGCAACCAAGGCAAACAGGAGATAATTTTGTATAGTTACATAGTTTTCATTGTCTTAAGTAGAAAACACATTACATTTTCAGAGAAATAAATATTTTATTGATAGTTTTGAAATAAATTTCTCATGTGAGATTTTCTGCTGTGAACAAATCTGTTACTTGAAAAGGTTATTTGATTTGTTAAAATAATTTGGTCTGAGGATACATTTATACTCTTAAAAAAAATTACTGAGGACCCAATGTAGTTTTTGTCTATAATAGGGTTTCTCAATCTCAACACCGCTTACCTTTTTTGGAGTAGATAATTTTGTGGGGGGCAGTTCTGTGGTTATATGGTACTTAACAGCATCTTTGGCTGTGACCCACTAGATGCCAGTAGCACTCTCTCAAGGATGACAATCAAAAATATCTCCAGACATTGCCAAATGCCAAATGTCCATGGAGGGCAAAATCATTCCTGGTTGAGAACCAGTGGTTTACATTGATTATATCTATCAACGTTTAGCATATTAGAAATGAAAACTTAAGAATTTTTTTAAATTTATGAATTGATTAAAAAATAACAAATTACGTTAATATACTTTTATATACAAACTATATTTTCCAAACAAAAAAAGACATCAAAAAAGGTGTCAGTGTTTTACATTTTTGCCAATCTCTTTAACATCTGGCTTAACGTCTACCTAGATAGTGGCTTTTCTTCTCTGCTTCTGTATTCAATCTGTAGTTATACGATGTTCGGGTTGAAGTATTAGAAGAAAATTCAGGCTAACTTAGATATTTTAAATATGGGGCTGTTAAAAGAACTAGGTAGGTAGAATATAGTAGGTTTTCTGTTAGTGTAGAGCAAGGCATTTAAAAGGCAGTAGTATTAAAGAGACAAAGGTGGAAAACTTAGGAGTTTTTTTTCACCAAAATGTTAACACCAGATATCGCCAGATGTAGCATTTCAGGGACTTTTCTTTTTATTTATCTATTTCCTAACTTTTGTAGAAGAAACAGTGTAAAACCTGTTTTACTTAATGCAAAAGCAATACAAAATTTTATATAACTATTCTCACATCAGTAAGAACAAATCAATGGATGATCAAAAGACAGCACTGAACGTACGTTTTCTGCGAGAGCGACGCGCTGACAAAGGCAAATGGGAGCGCAGGTGGAGAGACCAAGGCGGGCGGGAAGGTGCGGTTCCTTCCTTACCAAAAACAGACACGAAAGGCTGGACAGTCTCTCGTGGCTCAATCACAAAGGAAAATGAAGAATGAACGGGAACAACTTATGGCACACTAATTGGACTGTGAGAAGGAGGGAAAGAAAACTGAAGCAGGGAAGGGACCTCGACCCGAGCCAGCAGGGAGACAGCGGGAGGACACCCGGGACACGGATCTTCAGCACCTGGTCGGCTCCGTCCGCTCGCAAAGACGCCCGGAGAGGGCAGAAGGCCGCTCGTTACATTCCAGACAAGGAAAGCCATGCCCCCGCCGAGTAAACTAAGTGCCACCACGCAACAAAAAACGCCTAAAAGCCCACGCCGCCGGCTCCTCACCTCAACAGCTCGCACACAGACCAGTCCCTGTCGGCGGCCGCCATCTTCCGCCAACCACCTCCAGAAACGCTCCCCTATTGGCTCCCGAGGAAGCGTGAGGGTGGCCCTTCCGCCCCCACGGGCCAATCGTGCGTTTCAACTGGTTGGGTAGCAGTTCTCACGGCCTTCTAGCCAATAGACTCTGCAGGGGCGTGGACGCGATTTCGTCGTGGCACTCCCGGGTCCCGCCCTCCTGGGCAGGCCCGTAGTGGGCGTGCGCTGGGGTGGGCGTGGCTTGTGATGGACAGCCGGCGCTCACGCCCTCGGCCCCCGCCCCGATTGGAAGCCCCCGCCCGCGGCCGGTTGGAGGCCGATGGCTGTACCTTGCGCGTCGCGGGTCGATTTTCCCGGTGCAGAGTACACTCTCGCCGCGGTCGCTGAGGTTGAGAGCCGGCGCAGAGCCGGAGGAGCGGCAGCGCGGAGCTGACCCGACGCGTCGTCGCGGCGCTCGTTCCCCCCGGGCGGTGGGCGACCCCGGCGCTCCAGCTCGGGTCCCCGCCGGCTCTGCGCCGCCCGCCCGCCCGCCCGCCCTCCGGCCCGCGCCTGCACACTCCTAGGATCCGAGCACCCAGTCGCCGGCGCTCCGACCCGAGGTAGCGGAGCCCGGGGTGGGGGGACAGGTCCCTGCCCCGCCAGGGCCCCGTCGGGTCCGAGGCCCGCCGCCCCTCGCTTTCTCTTCCAAGCGCTCGCGAGGTGGCCGCTGCCGAGTCCCTGGCGCTCCCCGACGGCGCCGGTCCCCGGTCCCCGGTCCCCTCCTCGGGTTAGAGCCGAGCGCTCAGGTGCGGTCACGCTCCACTCCTCTCCTTGGTTTTAACGCCACGTTTCTCCGCAGGAACCTTGGTGGCCTTTGGGGAGGGGGCGGGATCAGAGGAATTTGGTGTCCGCGGGGGATGATGCCCGAGCCGGAGGACAGCGGGAGAAGGAGCCGGAGGGAAGGAAGTTTCCTGCCCACGTCCCGTCCGTAGCGGCTCCCGGCGCTGTGCTGGGAAGGCCGAGCTCCAGCTACCGCGGTTTAGTGGAAAAGTACCCTTTACAAAGAACGTGCTCATAACTCGGTGTTCAGGAACGATTGAAAGCCCAGCACTTTTTGCTGTTAAGGAGTCTGATGCTGGAGAGGTAAGGTGGGCATACAGTTGCTGAAAACAACTAAATTAGTTACCTGGGGACATTATTCAGGGTCTGGTGCCTGGAGCCCTTGATGGTATATCTAGGTCTTGGAACTTTACTTTTTTAAATATTATGAATTCCTTTTATTAGTACTTTAATGTGGTCTCTTAAAAATGCAGCGGTACTTAACATGACAAGCAGATATATTTTTTGGTCCTTTTTTATTCATTTCAGTTAATATTTAACGAAAACAGCTATGTTTCAGTCACAGTGTGAAGGAATTAATACAGTGGTTAATAAAATATGAATCTATATAAATTAGGTACACATACTCAGAGAAATCTTATTTGTGTATGTTTTTTTGTTTCTTTTTCTTTTTTTGAGACAGAGTTTCACTTTGTCTCCCTCGTAGAGTGCTGTTGTGGCACAGCTTGTAGCAACCTCAAACTTTTGAGCTCAAATGATCCTCTTGCCTCAGCCTCCCAAATAGCTGAGACTACAGGTGCCTGCCACAATGCCCAGATTTTATTTTAGAGACGAGATCTCCCTCTTGCTCAAGCTGGTCTCGGGCTCCTGAGCTCAAGTAATCCACCTGCCTCAGCCTCCCAGAGTGCTAGCATTATAGGCGTGTGCCACAGCGCCTGTGCTTTAGTGTGGTTTTAAAATTTTTGTTTTCCCTAAATCAGATCACATGGGGTGTGTTCTCCAACTGTTTTTTTCAATTTAATAATAAATTTTAGAGGAGGTGCCTGTAGCTCAGTGGTTAGGGTGCCGGCCACATGCTCCGGGGCTGGGGTGGTTTTGAACTTGGCCTGGGCCTGCTAAACAAACAAAAAATAGGCATTGTGGTGGACGCCTGTAGTCCCAGCTACTAGGGAGGCTGAGGAAGAGAATCGCTTGAGTCCAAGAGTTGGTGGTTGCTGTAAGCTATGACACCACGGGACTTTAGCAAGGGTGACAAAGTGAGACTGTCTTAATTAAAACAAACACAAAATCTATGTTTTAGAGATTGTTTTGTAAGTGTGTATCTTTATTCAGTTTAACCTTTGCACAGTATGGAGGCACCAGAGTTTATTTCCCTGTGGGTGGACATTCTGGTTGCTTCTTGGCTTCTTTTTTTTTCCCTCTCAAGTGGACATGCATGATTTTTTTTTCTCTCAAGTGGACATGTGTGTTTTACTTTTTTCTCCAGTGGACATACATGATTTATTTATTTATTTTTAGAGACAGTCTTATTTTGTTGCCCTCCGTAGACTGCCGTGGCATCACAACTCACAGCACCTCCAACTCTTGGGCTTAGGCAATTCTCTTGCCTCAGCCTCCAGAGTAGCTGGGACTACAGGCACCTGCCACAACGCCCGGCTATTTTTGTTGGCAGTTGTCACTGCTGTTTTCTTTAACTGGCCCGGGCTGGGTTTGAACCTGCCACCCTTGGTATTTGGGGCCAGTGCCCTATTCACTGAGCCACAGGCTCCGCCCAAGAAAAAAATCCTTATCCTTCCAGATCAAGGTCAAGTCCTGTCCCATCTTTGAAACCTGTACCTCTCCCTGCCCATGTTGACCTGGCTGTCTTCTGGGTTCTTTTGATGGTAGCATTGGCGAACACTATTGAGTGTTAAGAATTGTATATCCCTCTGTCTGCACTCTTTTGAATTGCAAAACCCTTTGTTATAGGTATTATGTCTTGTTATCACCGTTTATTCAACATATATATGTGTGTATATATATGTATTTTTGTGTGTGTGTGTGTGTGTGTACTATGTGTTAGGCATTTTAGGCACTGAGGATCTAGGGAAGTTCAGCTTTCCTCAGGAATTTACATTCTAATAGAAGGTGATGGGGGGAAGTGAACAAATAAATAGAGAAGGGGCCTAGAGAAAACATCTCTTCTGTCCTCTAAAGATTCATTGAAAAATCACCAGACAGGTGCTCGCTTCGGCAGCACATATACGAAAAATCACCAGACAAAAGGTAGACTGGTAGGAGAGAAGGCAGCCAAGTTTACTAACGTTCCAGGGGAGATGTACAAAATAAGATAGCCAAGGAAGCCACTTGTATCACATCTTGAGGTTACATAAAGAATGGGGAATAAAAGCATGACCCAAACCAGGTTATAATGGCAAATCGGGTTATGGGAGGGAGGAGGGGGCAGCCTGGTTTGCAAAGGAGGTCTCGCTGTATAGATGAAACTTGACTGGTAGCACCCCTGGGAGAGAATCAACACTTCAGATTTTAAAAGTGTCAGACTCAAAGTTCATCTCTTCTAGACCCAGACAAAAGAGGGCCTCTGAGAAAGAGTATCAATGCACATTCTCTACTGGTATATATCTCCCCACAAAAGGACAGCTTTGTAGGACTACTACTACCTGCAGACCCTCTGAACAACCATCTCAAAATGTGTCAAAGAAGTATACTTTGGGCGGTGCCTGTGGCTCAAAGGAGTAAGGCACCCACCCCATATGCCGGAGGTGGCGGGTTCAAACCCAGCCCTAGCCAAAAATGCAAAAAAAAAAGGTAGAGTGAGAACTTAAGAGAATGGGGTGGGAGGTGGGGAGAAGACGCTGTTTTAAGTAGGTGGTCAGGGAATGATTTCTATAAGAAGGTAGGATTTGAGTAGAGACCTGAATGGTTCAGATTTCAGGGACCTATTATAGGTTGAAGAACCAAAAGGTGTCAAAATCCTAAGGCTGCAGTGTGATAAAAAAAAAAATCCGTTTAGGTACCTGCTACAGTTTCTAAAACCCATGGAATGTCCTGAGTGATAATGATGGAAGCATCTTTTGTTCTGACAAGCCCCTTTTGGCATTACCTGAGTTTCTGCTAAAGAGGCGGCTCTTGATGGGCTTCTAGATAGTTGGGGGTGGGGGTCTGGTTGCCAGAGGAACCAGTCATGTGATTGGAGATTAGAACTTGCAGCCCTAACCTCCAACTTCTGGAGCTAATCACCAATGGCCAGTGATTTAATCAAGTATGCCTGCAGAATAGAACCCCCATAAAAATCCTAAATGATGGGGTTTGGAGGTCAGTGAATACATTCACGTGCTGGAGGCCAGGGGGGGTGGGGGCGGTGTATGTGTGTGGAAGCTTCTTGAAACCCTTCTCACCCTCCTTTGCTCTCTCTTTTCCATTTGGAGTTTCCTTTGTTGTACCCTTTATTATAAGGATAGTGGTGGTACACAAAGTGCTTTTCTGAGTTTTGTGAGCTGCTCTAGCAAATTATCCATCCTGAGGAAAGAGTTATGGAAACCCTGGACTTTATAGCCAGTTAGTTGGTCAGAAGGATGGGTGGACCATACTTGGTGACTGATGAGCAGTCCTGTGCGGCTGAGTCCTTACCCCGTAGATCTTTGCTAACCTTGAGTATTTGGGGTCAGAATTGAATTGAATTATAGGGCACCCAGTTGGTGGAGAATGGTTGGTGTAAAGAAAGGGATGTCGGGAGTGTCATGAGCAGGAACAGTACAGAAAGAGTGACTCTAATGTTTGAGGAACAGTAAAAGTCTGGTGTGAAGCGGGGCGGAGCAGGAGAACATGAGGTCAAAGTTTATCATCACTGCACAGATGGAGAAACTGAGGCAGACAGCTGTTAACTAAGGTATCTTGGTAATGAGTGGCAGATCTAGAATTGAGGCCTAGCCAGGCCTGACATTCTCAGGCCCTCATTATTTTCCAAACTTACTTGAAACTTGGTTATACCACCTGGTGTCATTATTTAAAAATAATGAATATAGCTTTTATTTGCAATGCTGTGCTGCTCGAATGTGGTGACCATGTTTGCACCGTTTAAAAACTATTTTCCCCAGCACAGGTAGGTGCCCTGCTGTTGCCCTAGATTCCTTACTTTGTTTTTTCTTCAGAGGCCTCTGTGGGGCAGTAGTGAGCAGATGACCTGGGTCATTTGCCCTTCAGTCTTCAAACATTATTGATCACCGTCTGTTTGTCTGGTACTAGACCAAACAGTGTGATACAAAGGTGAAGAGAAGTGAGCGCTTGGAAAGTGCTGGGACAGAGGTGACTGCACAGTACAGCACCCACAGGCAAGAATGATCTTCCTCTCCTGGGCAGAAGGGGCACAAAGCACATTAAAGGAGGTGGGCTCTAGTGGGCCTCCCCGGGAGAGCCAGGGCTGGGTACGCGGAACAGCACTGAGGGAAGGGCGTGAGACCCAGAGCGCAGCCTGGGCAGAGGCCTGGAGGTGGAAGGGGCACGTAGGGAGCCGTGAGGCGTGGAGACTGGAAGAGTGATCGCAGAAGACCGTCTGTCAGGCCGGGAGTTTGGACTTTCCTCTGCAGTCTAGAGACGGAGCAAAGGAAAACTGAGGTCCTCCTGCAGGCAGAGAGCTGCTGCAAATGGTCATTTCCATCCAGACGAAGGTGACTGGAAAGACTGAACAGGAACTGCAAGTTGACTTTTCTACTCAGATTTGCCATGGAACTGTCAATAGAGACCGAGCTGGGCAGATGAACTGCCAGGGACTAGCAGCAGGCCTAACTGCAGGGACAGGAGAGTTGGGAGGCAGTGCCTGTGGCTCAAAGGAGTAGGGTGCCGGCCCCGTATGCTGGAGGTGGTGGGTTCAAACCCGGCCCCAGCCAAAAACTGCGAGGAAAAAAAAAAAAGAACAGAGAGAGTTGGGACCTGAGTAGCTGGGTGATAAGCTAAGGGAGCGGGAAGGCTAGGGTTTTTTTGTTTTTTGTTTTTTTTTTGTAGAGACAGAGTCTCACTTTATCACCCTCGGTAGAGTGCTGTGGCATCACAGCTCACAGCAACCTCCAACTCCTGGGCTCAGGTGATTCTCTTGCCTCAACCTCCCGAGTAACTGGGACTACAGGAACCCGCCACAACGCCCAGCTATTTTTTTTGTTGTATTTTGGCCAGGGCTGGGTTTGAACCCTCCACCCTCAGTATATTGGGCCGGCGCCCTACCCACTGAGCCACAGGCGCCGCCTGAAGGCTGGGTTTGAAATGCTCCTTTATCAGACAGCATGTTCCTCTGAAGGGGAAGGATGGAGACTGCCCAGTAACCTGCTCACTGATGCTACCACATGGGTATCGAGGAAGTGTCCAGTTCAGCCTTATTTTCATCTGGAGGAGAAAACTGAAATCATTGCAAAGTGAAATTCTGGAATGTTTGTGGCTTTTTTTTTTCTGTAGACTTTTTAAGATTAAGTTAAAGGAGAAAATCTGAGCAGATCGAAGGTAGATGAGATAGAGGGCAAAGCAGAGGGTGACTTCTTATTGTGTTGTAACTAACATAGCAGATTTGACTTTTAAAACACCAGGAATTGTGAAATCGTCATTTCAGAACATGGCAGTTTTTTTGGAGCCAGAAAATCAGGCAACCATGTGGTTGGTATATTAGCAGTTTCTGTTTCTCATCTCAGTTGCACCTGCTAGTGTCTTTTACTGTTCTGTTGGCTCCCTGGGGTTCTTGCAAGCCTGCACTGCTTCCTGCCTGCACTGCTTCCAGCCTTCACTGCTTCCGGCCTTCACTGCTCCCAGCCTTCACTGCTTCCAGCCTTCACTGCTTCCAGCCTTCTCTACTTCCAGCCTTCATAGTTTCCAGCCTTCACTGCTTCCAGCCTTCTCTACTCCCAGCTTTCACTGTTTCCAGCCTTCTCTACTCCCAGCCTTCTCTACTCCCAGCCTTCACTGCTTCCAGCCAGTACTCTGTCAATTTCTGCTGTCCTTTATTCTCAGCAGGTGACCTGACTTCTTACCTCAAGGAAATTTACTATTGGGTAGCTTTTCTTCAACTTTCTGCCTCGCTCCACCCACCTTCTCCCCAAATCTTATTTAGACCTACAACCTGGTTATTTTGTTTAAGTTAAAATAATTTTTCTGTAGAGGTAGGGGTCTCTGTTGCTCAGGCTAGTCTCAAATTCCTGGAAGTGGTCCTCCTTCCTGGGCTTCCCAGATTACATGTGTGGGCCACCCTCTAGCCTACAGCTTGGTTTTTGTCTCTGTATCTCTAACGTCAGAGGGCAGGCCTGCCTTCTTTTCAAGGTCGTTCCTTCGACCCGTGTTCTTGTCTTTGTACTTCCTGCTTGTTACTGGCCGTGTTTGTCTCTGCACCTGCAGCCCCCTTGTCTTAGCCTCTCACAGTTCTGAGTCTTCTCTTGTTTAGGTTTCCCTGAGTGCCAAGGGCATATACTTACTGTCAAGACTTGTTTTAATGGCTTCTGCTCTGGTTTGAATGTTTTGTCCTCCAAAATTTATGTTGAACCTTAATTCCCAGCGCAAGAGGTGTGGCCCTTACTAGGTGATTAAAACCCTCTTGAATGAGGTTAGGGTCCTGATAAAGGACTTGATGGAGAGCGTTCGCCCCTTTTCATTCCTTGCACCATGCGCGTGAAGACAGTGTTCCTCCCCTTCGGACAGTACAGCAAGGAGGCTCCTCCTTAAAGCCGAGGGCGGCCTGTGCCGGAAAGTGGCCGCCAGCACCTTGATGTACTTCCCAGCCTCCAGAACTGTTTATAAATTACGTGGTCTGTGGTCTTTTGTTATGGCAGCACAAACTGAGAAGTGGGGCATTGCTCTAGTAAGTATATGGACGTGTGGATGTGGCAGTGGGACTGGGTAACAGGAGGAGGCTGGACGAGTGTGGCCGAGAGGGCCAGAAGGAGCCGAGGTGGGTGGGCATGAAGTGTGAGGGGGTTCTGACAAGGGCTGGGAGGAAGACAAGTGGGTGGGCATGAAGTGTGAGGGGGGTTCTGACAAGGGCTGGGAGGAAGAAGACGGCTGTGGGAGAGAGCGCCTGCACCTTCTCAGAGACTCCTTCCGTGGTCATGGTCAGCTGGGGGCAGAAGTAGGGACCGTGACGAAGACTCTGATGAGGTCTTGGTCAGAAATGAGGATTACTTTATGGGAGCTACAAGAGAGGCAAATACCGCGGGTGAATTGTGTCCATGTCCTGATGTTTTGTGAACGGCAGGATGAAGAGCAATGACCTCGGGTATGTGATGGAAGAAAGTCCTACCCGAGGGTGCAGGGAGCTGCCCGGCTTCTCTTGATTGCTTGTAATAAAGTCTGAGGGGTAGAATGAATCAAAGATGGAAATCATAAACAAAAGGGAACCAGAATGTTAACATGTGGAAAACGCTCAAACTGGCCAGGTTGTGAAAAATACAAAGTCTGTTTGGAAGATTGACCCTGTGGGCATCTGGGAAATCTTGGTGGTGGTACTGGGGGGAGGGTTATCACTGCCCTAGATTGCGTGGGCCTTGGGGTCAGAACAGTTTGAAAGGAGTGACTCAAGGCACCAGAGGGGCCCACAGCCCAGAGCCATCGGTGCATGCTTCCCGGCGCCCCGGCTGTAGCTCAGGTGTGGCATGGGCCGTTGCTGTGGAAGGCACAGGCAGTGAACCCTGCAGATGCCCGTGTGTTAACTCTGCAGCTGTGCAGAGTGCCAGAGTTGTGGAGGGCGACTTCCTCTACCTACACTTTTACCTTGAGGAGCCTTGGGCCCAGCCGAAAACTCCTACAGAGGTAGGGCCACCAGAGAGAGCCCCTGCTACAGCAGCACCCAGGAGAGCCAGGCACTGGGCTGTGCCAGATGGGTACACGGTCCAGGGCCCCCCCAGGGGGTCTGAGGGGAAACTTAGGAAATGTTCAGGAAAGAAAAACAAGGGTGGCACTTGTGGCTCAAAGGAATAAGGCTCCAGCCCCGGCCAATAAACCTGCAAAAAAAAGAAAAAAAGAAAAGAAAATATATGATTGGTTCAAGTGGAAAGTTAGGGTTAGATGGTGGTTTCTGATTGGTCCACTCTTTAGTTAGAGGTTAGTTGGTGGTTTCTGACTGGTTAAGCTTAAGTTTCATTTTACTGTTTACATTGAGCTGTATTTTGATTTGTTTGTTTTTCTTTAGAGCATGTTTCTCTTTGTGTCCTGAGTAGAGTGCTTTGGCAACCTCAAACTCCTTGGCTCAAGTCATCCTCTTGCCTCAGCCTCCCAAGTAGATGGGACTATAGGCACTTGCTACCACACCTGGCTATTTTTTCTAATTTTAGTACAAACAGACCCAGAAATTCAGGAACAGCCTGAATTTTGGTTTGCTAAGATAAGTACCCAAGGCTCTAAGCTATCTCAGCTTAATGGTTTCCTGATTAATTATCTTTTAACACAAGCTAGGATGCACCTCATCTTTTTTATATATCATGGCCTAAGAAGGCTGCCAGGGCTCCAGCCATCTATTTCATGCTGCATGCAGCCCAAGTAAGGAAAGGAAGGGCAAAGGAAGCAGACCCACAATCTTTTAAGGAGCCTGCTCAGGAGCTCTGATAAACATCTTGGCCTTATATTTCATTGGCCAGAACTTTGAACTAGTTTTCAACATTTTAAAATTGGAAGATTTCTCTACATGAAACTTCACTCATCTGCCTCCTCTTGGAAGCTCTGGTGATGCTTCAGGAAGAGCTGCCTCTTCTAGGTGGGGATGAGCTCTTCACCGGGCCGCCAGCCCCGCCCAGCCTGCCCTACTCATGCGGGTCGGCGCTGCTCCTGAGGTCACTCGCACCTTTGCCTAATTGCCCTTTTCAGGTGCTGCATTTTTTACAGAAGGGCAGTTTGTGGTAGCCCTGTGTGGAGCAAGTCTGTTGGTGCTGGTTTTCCTAGATATGCTTATTTTGTGTCTCTGTGCCACATTTTGGTAATTCCCAAAATATTTAAAAATTTTAATTATCACTGAATTTGTCACGGTGATCTGTGATCAGTGATCTTTGACACTGCTACTGTAATTGTTCTGTGACCCGCACACCTCACCCAAATAAGGCAGTAAACTTAATAAATGTTATGTGTGTTTTCACTGCTCCACCAACCAGCTATCCCCCACCTCTCTCCCCCTCCTCGGGTCTTCCTATTCCCTGAGATACAACAATATTGAAATCAGCCCAAGCAATAACCCTACAATGTCTTCTGGGATTTAAGTGAAAGGAAAAGTTCACGTCCATTAAATCAAAAGCTAGAAATGGTTATGCTTAATGTGGAAGGTATGGCAAAAGCTGAGATAGGCTGAAAACTAGGCCTCTGGCCCGGTGGGTGTCTCATGCCTGTAATCCTAGCACTCCTGGAAGACCAAGGGAGGCGGATGGCTTGAGCTCAGGAGTTTGAGAGCAATCTAAGCAAGAGTGAGACCCCCTCTCTACTAAAATAGAAAAAAACTACCCAGGTGTCATGGCAGGCACCTGTAGTCCTAGCTTCCCAGGAGGCTGAGGCAGGAGGATCGTTTGAGCCCAAGAGTTTGAGGTTGCTGTGAGGTATGATGCCACAGTACTCTACCCGGGTGACAGAGTGAGATTCTGTCTTTAAAAATAAAAAAGAAGAAGCTAGGCCAAACAGCTGAGTTGTAAATGCAGAAGAAAAGTTCTTGAAGGAAATTAATTGCTACTCCAGTGAGCACACAGATGATATAAGAAAGCAAAACAACCTTACTGAGAAAGTTTGCTTGGTTTGGATAAAAGGTCAAACCAGCCTCAACATTCCAAAGCCTAATCCAGGACAAGCCCCTCAACACTGAGGTGAGACCCTCCACCAGCAGAAAGATTATGACTCTCTGGAGGCTCAGAAAATCATTACCATTTTTTAGCAGTAGAGTTTTTGTTTTGTTTTGTTTTATGAGACAGGATTTTGCCCAGGCTAGTGCAGTGGCATCATCGCAGCTCACTGCAGCCTCTGTCCCCTAGGCTTAGCTCATCCTCCTGCTGTAGCCTCCTGAGTAGTTGGGACTACAGGTGCATGACAATGTTTTGGCTCGTTTTTCTATTTTTTTTTGTAGGGACAGGGTCTTGCTCTTTCACATCCCCTCTTTTTTTTTTTTTTTTGAGACAGAGTCTCACTCTGTCACCTTGGGTAGAGTACTGTGGCATCATAGCTCACAGCAACCTCAAACTCTTGGGCTCAAGTGATCCTCCTGCCTCAGCCTTATGAGTAGCTGAGGGAACTAGTTTCATTTCCTCAGATGGGGAAACCTGTGAGAGAAGCAGGGGTGGGGAGAATATTGGGAACTCAATTTAGACAAGTTAAGTTTGGGGGTATATTAAACATCTGAAGGAGATGGCGATGAAGCATTGGGGTCTGTCATTGTGGAGTTCGGGAGTTGTTGACTATACACGGAACTATGGTATGAATATATGTGTCTCCCCTGAAAGTTACATGCTGAACCCAGCCCTCAAAGTGATGGTATTAAGTGGTAGGCATTGAGGAGGTGAGGATGGCTCTTCCACCACGAATGGGATTAGTGCTCTGATGTTTAATAAATAGACTTGAGGGAGTCGCCTTCTTTTCTTCCATGCGAGGACGAGGCAAGTCTCCATCTGTGGAGCACACAGCATCCCTGGCCACACACCAGATCGGTGGGAGCCTTGCTCTTGGGTTTTCTAGCCTCAGGCACCATGAGCTGTAAGTTTCTGCTGTTTACAAATTACCCAGTGTAAGGTCTTTTGTTATAGCAGCCACAACAGACTAAGAAAGGTGACGTTTCTACTGGACTGTATGAGACCGCCCACCAAGGAGTGAACAGAAATGGACATGAGATGGACGGGCCGAGCTGGAGCCTCTCCAGCACTTGGAAGTTAGGGGATGAGGAGGCTCTGTGGAAGGACTGAATAGGAGCTGTTGGCAGAGAGGGGAGCAGGAACACCGGGATGGTGGGGTAACGTGGAGGCTGACCTTGAGAACAAGGCCAGGTCACCTGGGGCAGTGAGACGGTGAGGATGAGGTGGAGAGTGGAGGTCTAAGGATCAGGGAAGGAGGTGTAGGCCAGTGAAAGGGGAGAGGTTTAGGGATATAGTTGCACTGCTGGTGGCACCCAGGCCCCCCTCCAGGTCAGTGGAGCTGAGTTGGAGTGCGGCCAGCCAGCCTGGATGTCTGTTCAGTCTCACGTTGTCCAGCTGCAGTGAGACAGGCGTGGCACTGGTTGGAACGGAGCTTAACCAGTTTGGAGTTTCTCAGGCAGGTGGCAGCCCGAGGACCAACGAGGCTGAAGGTCCAGGTGATGAGTGGGGAATGAGAACGTTGGCTTTACTTTTGATAATCTCAGTGTTTCTTCTTTTTGGCCCCATTCAGTTTCTTTATAATTTGGAACTGTAATTTTTTTTTCACTTAAGATTGTTCAGCCAAGCGGTTTTGTTTAAGAGCACTCCTTCCAGCCGGCTTGCACAAGTACCGTGTGTGTTTCTGTCTCCCGTTAGTAAGCTCAGCTATCAGCTCTTCCAGTCTTGGAAAACATCTGCGCTGGTAGGAGGAGAAGCCCTGCAGCTCTCCCAGCTCCACTGATCTTTCCCTAGCCCACCCCAGCACCTCATGTTTGAATCATTTTTTAGACTTTAACATTGCCTTCCACTGTTCTTCTCTCTGACTTGCTGATAATAAACTTATGAGGGCCGTATATAACTTCTGTTGTCTGCGCATTTGAATAATTGGTTCTCTGGCTCCAAATGGTACCGCTTTGTTCCCTCCGGTCTCTGTGGCCAAGGATGGGCTGGTGGAAGTGCTGTTTGTACTGCTCATGTTCTCTGTCTGAAAACCTTTAGTCTGCCGCTTCCCAACACGTAGCTCAGCGTCTCCTGCCATCCTGTCCTTTCACAGTGTCTGGGACTCCTGCCCTTCCTGGGAGCTCAGGCCCAGGTGGTTTCTGGGAAGCCCCACCCAGAGTGAGCCTCCAGCTGGGTTGAGCAGGTAGTCTTTGTGAGTGCTCAGATATTTTAACTAGCTGTCCTTCCTCCAAATAGACACCTTTGTCTTGGAGTTTCATGTAAACATGAGCTGCCCATCTGCCTTTGGGCCCAGGCTTCTCAAGTTGCAACAGGATTGTTTAGGACACTAAAGAGATTTTTACTTTTATTTTTATACAGAAAAGATCCACAAAGACTGAGAAGGTGAGTAGGAGGTAAACAGAATGATTTTTCTTTTCCTGGAAAATGTCTGGTGAGCTGTGCACATGTGGGAGGCAGAATAGTGTAGGGTAAGGAGACCCTTGAAGACCTGTCACTCCAGAATGAGTGTGCGAATGGAGTTTACCCTTATGGTGTGAGAAGAACAAAAAAGCACCATTCCATCTAGGGAGAAAACACATTCTGGTATGTAGATAGTTCCACCCATGTATTCAAATACACTTATTTACATAGAGTTAAATATACTTAAAAATTTAAATATGTAAATATGTAACCGCTTATTTAAAGACTGATATTGGCTTATTCTCGTGTTCGGTCAGAGGCAGCTAGAATGTCAGATCTTTCTGTTCTAGGGCTCCCTGTGTTCCCCAGAGTAAGCACGCTCTGGATGTCAGTAATGGGCATGAGCTGACCTGAGTACAGCCTAGAGGGCAGAGAGGACTCGCCCTCAGCAGTGATGACGGCTGAGTGCCTACCAGGAACTGGTGTTGAGGTTCATGATGAGAGCCCTGCCACTGTGGCGGCTGTCAGCCACTCCACAGAGATCAAGGATGGGGGTGGGATTAGATGGTGAGAGGGAACCGAGGGGTAAGTGTGAGGACAGGGGAAGGTGCCAGAAAGAGACGCCTTAATTCTCCAGCCTGGGAAAGTGGCTCAGGCCTTGGCTTTTCCATAGGTCCCTTGGATTCCACGGGAACAGAGGAAAATCCACTGTTTTTACCCCCAGACTTGCATTCTTCCCACCATTCTTCCTCATCGTGGTTTACATGTCACTGTGTACCCAGTCCGCCAGACTAGGAGTGACATTGTCAGCCTGTGGTCCTCTTTGTCACCTGCTGTGATCCTTGATGATCACTGTGCCACGTGGGCTTCCTGGTGTACTTTATCCTGCTCTACTGTTTTCCTGCCTCGTGTAATCCTGCCCCATCTCATTCTGACTGCTACCCAAACTGATCTTCTAGATCATAAATGTAATTCTGCAGTTCCTCTGTTTTAGAACTCCTGGTGACTCTTGGCTGGGAGTTGTGGCTCACACCTGTATAATCCCAGCACTCTGGGAGGCCGAGGCAGGTGGATCATCTGAGCTCAGGAGTTTAAGACCAGCCTGAGCAAGAGTGAGACCCTATCTCTAAAAATAGAAAAGTTAGCTGGATGTTGTGGTGAGCACCTTTAGTCCCAGCTACTTGGGAGGCTGAGGCAGGAGGATCTTTTGAGCCCAAGAATTTGAGGTTACTGTGAGCTATGATGATGCCACAGCACTCTAGCCTGGGCATCAGAATGAGACTCTTGTCTCAAAAAATACAAACAAAGGAGAGAAAACCAGAAACTCTTGGTGACTTTGCACTTCATCCACAGGACAAAGGCTAGACTTCCTGTTCTTCCAGACTTGGCACCAGCCCCTTTTTCTGGCTGTGTTCTGGGTCAGAGCCACTAGAAGTGGTTTGGATGGTGAAGTATTTAAATTTCCCAAGAGCACTGGGGACCGTTCCCAGCTTACTTTCCTTATTTGCCATTCACAGCCACAGCATAGAAGAAGCAAGATTTGGGGAGAATTTTCACCCCAAATGACTGCAATTAAAAAGAAAAAAACCTAGTGCTTTAAAGAGATAAGCTTCAGTCACCTGGAAAACCCAGATGCGGTCAGCAGGGCATGTGACGATCCTGTTAGAACCTATCAGCAAGGGAAAGCCACAGAGAGGCAGGCCTGCCGGGAGTGATGCGGAGGAGCTGGGCAGATACTCAGACTTAGCCTCACTGGCTCCAGAGGTGGCTGCACAGCTCCGGGCGGTGAGGCCTTCAGCAGCAAATATGCCTTGTTAGTTTGAATGGCAGGTGCTTTTTAGCTGAGCACTGGGAAGATAAGTAAACTCTCAGATACATTTTGGAAGAATCGGTTGCCCTGAGTGTGCTTGAGAAGCACAAGCAAGCGGGCCCTCCAGTCCCCATGCAGCAGAATGAGAGGGCCCTTGGTGAAGGGACCCACAGTGAGGCCACCTTCCCTCAGGTAGAAGGGGTCTGTGGGTCAGGGTTCTTGGAGACAATGATGGCAGTTAATGGGGGTGGAGGAGGTGACTCAAAAGGAGGCAGAATCCTCCGTGACTGAGGGACCGTCTTACCGCCTAACCCAGTTCAGTCTGCAGTGTGGGCATGCCATAGGTATTTGCATCTGGAGGTGTTGCCAGGATTAGTGGCAGGCAGAGCCGTTCCTCCTGAGGCGGTGAGGGTGGCTCTTTCCTGACTGTGAGCCGTGGGGTGGGTCAGAGCCGGTGGATTACCACGTCGTCGTGCGCCTCCCTGTTAATCCTCGCGTGGAACAGCAGGTAGCCTGAGAAGCCTGAATTGTGTGTTAGTTCCTGGCTGTCCAGCTGCACGTAAGAAACAGATGGGCCTTGTTAGCCAGTGTGCAGTCAGTTCTTACTGAAGTCAAGCCTGTGGTCCAAGGGAATACAAAGCTTTAGGAAACATGGACCTTTCTTCCACCTTTTTGAAAATGCAAGTCAAATACTTCTCTCACGGAGTATTCCGCACCCTGCCCACATTGGAGCTATGGAGGAGACAGTTGAAGTTACTCCAAGACAGCGCTGGCGGTTTGGTAATGAAAGGAAGTGTCTCCCCTGTCTCTAGGCCAGGCTTCTAGGACTGCACATGGCCAAAAGGGAACTGTGCTTGGCTTTGGATTTGATTACGTGCTGGGCTATGGACACACCGGCCAGGTGTCCAGGCAGTGCTGGGCGAGGGTGTGCTTGGACCATGTGCAAAGATCCCAGTGCTGCAAACAGCCTGACGAGTGAGACGGTGCCAGTTCCTGGGACGGGTGTGGATAAACAGAAGCAGATAGGTGTAGTGGTGTGCGGTGCGTCCCTGCCTGAGGCTTGTGCCGGACGGCAGACTGCTGGCCCCGGGTGCAGAAGCGCGCGTTCCCCTGCTGATCGGGAGGGTCCTTGGAAGGCACTTTGTGCTATACAAGCAGTAGTCTGGTGAATTTGAAGGGAAGACCGGACTGCGCGATAGAGGAAGCTGGGGGCAAGGCGCCGCAGAGCCCTGAGCAGTCCTTTCTGGTGACTGAGTGGCCCTCAGGAGACCTTGCTGCCTGTGCCCAGCAGTGGTCCTTTCGGAGGAGCCCTGGGACTAGGCGCTGGGCCGTGCCAGTCTCTTCGCCACTTTCTCCGGAGGAAGGAGGCACGCGCCCACCGGAGGAGGGAGAATTTCCACGAGTTTTGAATGGAACCCGGAAATGAGTTCCAAGCAGGTCAGTGCAATTGCAGGCCGGCTGACCAGCCCGAGGGGCTTGGCCCACGTTGACAGATGGAGGTCTCTCCAGGTCACGGTGTGAGGGCTGGGAAGCAGTGGGTGGGGAGGGGGAGCAGGAATGTAGCCCTGAGCTGAGTCAGGGGGTTAATCCCACGTGGGTGGAGTCTGGGTTTCTCGCTTCCTCCTCTGAGGCTGTTTTGTTAGCGTGGAGCAGAAGGTTCCAAAATGCAGGTCAGGCAAACATGGGCCCTTCCCCCCTTTTTCTTTTGTAAAATGCGTACCTTATTTTGTCAATGTACATATTTCAACTAAATAAACATTGTGAAAGCGTTGTTGCACCATGAAGCTGCTTTTCTTAAGTAAATGGAAGTTTTGTTACTCCAAAGGCCAGGTCTTTACCAGAGTAGAGTGTGTAACATTTGGTGAAGCAGAGCCTTAGCGGCTTTTCTGTGGGCCTGAGGGTCCATACGGGGTCTTTTTCTTTGGCACAGGTGAAGCAAAAAATATGTTTAAAGGCATTCTCCTAGTTAGATAGGAAGGAAAGTTCTCCTAAGTACTTCACCTCCTCTGTGACTTATTTTTCTTGTGTTGTTTAAAAAGAAAAACACCACTGTAACTAGAGCAAATTTTGCGCATGAAATGTACTATGAGGTCTACATATTTTGAAGTCACATGGTACTTGGAGATTGAAGACACGTACTCTTTTTGAGTAAAGATTCTGCACTTTGCTGTCATGTTTTTAACCAAGGACATAATTAGGTTCTGAAGTATTTTTTAAAAATATTAATAATTTTTTTTGGGGTGGTTCCTGTGGCTCAGTGAGTAGGGCACCGGCCCCATATGCCGGAGGTGGCGGGTTCAAACCCAGCCCCAGCCAAAAACTGCAAAAAAAAAAAAAAAAAAAAAAGTTAAAAAAATGTTTTTTTGGTGTGCTAAATTTGTGGCAAATTCCAAGAGACTCTTTCAGGGTTTCTTTCCCGGCAAATTTAACAACAGGAAGTGTAGAATCATTATTCCCTGGCTGCGGGTCTGAGTAGCTTGTGCACACAGTAGAGGTTAGTGTGATTGGGAGGTAGGGGGACAGGTGATAGAGAAAATCCTGCACGCTCCCTGCTCACTGAATTTTAACTACTCTGCTTTCCAAAGTAGTCGTGTAGTTTTCATCTTATATCTTACTGGCTGAACTAATATGGGCTTAGTCGTTTAGAATCTTAAAAAGTGACACAGCATTTAATCTGGATTTTCATGTTTCCTGTTTATGCAATACATGGTGAACATTTATACCTTTATCTGAGTGTCGAAGATAGTGGGATATTAAGTACTTGGTGGATGATTGAAAAAATTTCTTTACAATGTCCAAACTGTTACTTCAAATTCCAGTTTACATTTAAGGCTTGGAGGCATGACTTATACTAGTGATTTTTAATAGCCAACACTAATCTCCCCCACCCTGAACCTGATTGGAGGACCCCCTTACAAAAAGAGGGGAGAAGACTTTGGGGGACTGGTCTGGATGCAGGCCCACTCTGCTGATGACAGGTGCGGGGTCTTCCCAGTCCTCATTGCCTAACTTTGTGGATCTCTGCACAAATGCAAGATGGCGTTACATCTGCTTCCAGAAGACCTCCCAGCTCTGAGGTCTGTTAATGTGCTTTCAAGGATCCGGGTAAGACTGTGTTAACCTCGTGATCTGTCTCAGTACAGTCATAACTGCTGTCTTCAAAAGCTCTGATTCTAAAAGTAACACATGCTCACTATAAAGAATAAATTTGCTGTGGGGTGAGGGGAATACACAAAAGTATAAAGAAAATCAAAACAACCATTTCCCCTCACACATGTGAATGTGTGTACTTGTTTCTTTTTTTGCAGTTTTTGGGCCAGGGTTTGAACCCACCACCTCCAGTATATGGGGCCGGTGCCTTACTCCTTTGAGCCACAGGGGTGGCCCTGTGGTTTTTTTTTTTTTTTTACAAATATGGGTACATGCATTGTTACTTCATATTTTGTGGACAGTTTTGTGTCAACACATATGTATATATACATGTAGCTATACAATGGGAATACAATCAAAAGTGACGATATAAACATTTATATATACATATGTACGCTTAAAATTCCTATTTACAGTTAGTGGATTTGTTGGGTTATATTTATATTTCTTATACAGTGTAGATTGTACAGTTTTGGATGAAACCATGATTTTGAGCAAGCAGTAAGATTTTTTATTCTTAGATGTTTTATGCAAGCAGAAGGGGAAAAAGTCTTCTTTTTTTTTTTGAGACAGAGTCTCACTATGCCACCCTCAGTGCAGTGCCATAGCATCACAGCTGACAGCAACCTCAAACTCCTGGGCTCAAGCGATTGTCTTGCCTCAGCCTCCCCAAGTAGCTGGGACTACAAGTGCCCGCCACAATGCCCGGCTATTTTTTTTGTTGTAGTTGTCATTGTTGCTTAGCAGGCCTGGGCCGGTTTCAAACCCCCCTGCCCTGATGTATGTGGCTGGTGCCCTAGCCACTGAGCCACGGGTGCTGAGCCAAGTCTTTTTTTTTTTAAAGGCATAACTAGTAAAAACTGGAAGTCTGAAGAGGACATTCCTCTCATCCCTGTAGAAAGTCTGTTTCCTTTGCTGATGTAAACAGGAGTAAGCCTGGGGAGATTCCTAGGCTACTAGTAGGGAAAGAGGGGAGAGAATGCTAACCAGATCAGGCCAGGGCCTCAGTGCCTTGGCCTGAGGGCTCTCACTGAAGCTTCCGCAGACTTCGGGGCTGCTGCCTCCCTGGGCCACAGCCCTTCAAGCCCAGAAGGGTGGACGGGGCCTGCCTTTGAGACTCCCAGGTCTCCAGCCCCGGCTCACCTCTCTACCTGCACTGTCAGGTGGGGAGTGGTTGGAGGTTACTACGAGCTTCTTCCAAGTGTGTATAGAATTCCCTTGTGTTTCCAGAAACAAGAGCGTAAGCTTCCTTACTCTAGCTGTATTGACCTCTTTGGCCATATCAATGCATGTGAATTCACCTTTTTTTTTTTTTTTGAGACAGAGTCTCACTGTCTCCCACTTGGTAGACTGCTATGGTGCTACAGCTCACAGCAACCTCAAACTCTTGGGCTTAAGTGATTCTCTTGCCTCTGCCTCTAAGTAAGGGGGACTACAGACACCTGCCACAATGCCCGGTTATATTTTGGTTGTAGTTGTCATTGTTGTTTAGCAGGCCTGGGCCAGGCTCAAACCTGTCAGCTTATGTATGTGGCCGATGCCCTACTCACTGAGCTATAGGTGCTGAGCCACCTATATATATATTTTTTTTTTTTTTTAATAATTGTATGGAAGTCTGTTGGAGGAACTGCTATTTTGGGGACAGAGTCTCACTCTGCTCCCCTCAGTCGAGTGCTATAGTGTCACGGCTCACAGCAACCTCAAACTCTTGGACTTGAGCAATCCTCTTGCCTCAGCCTCCCAAGTAACTGGGTCTACGGACACATAACTGTTTTTAGAGATGGGGGCTTCCTGACCTCAGACTTGTCTCTAACCCCTGAGCTCAAGCAGTCCACCTGCCTTGGCCTCCCAGAATGCTAGGATTACATGCATGAGCCACCATGCCCAGCCGGTAGCCAGTTCTCTGTAGAAGGTGTAGATGGTTTTCCACCATTTAAAGGTACCAATGAACATTCTCACCTAATTATATCTCTATATGATGAAATTCACAGAAATGGAATTACTAGTAAAAGGCAATAGGCATTTAATATTTTGGTAGATATTGCCTAAATGCCCTCCAAAAAGGTATACATTTACCCAGGGGTTAAGAAGTATTTTTCCTTATGCTCTTGTTCACTGCATCATCAACCTTATAAATTTTTACTAGCCAATTGGGTGAAAAGTGATAACTTGTTTAAATTCGTATTTTATGAAAGGTTTATCAGATACTTATATTTTTGTTTCTGTGTATTATTTTAAATACCAAATTCCCATGATGAATTTATAAAGCAATGCTAACTTAAAAACACTAGGTTGGCTCAGCGCCTGTGGCTCAACGGGCTAAGGCGCCAGTCACGTACACCTGAGCTGGTGGGTTCAAACCCAGCTCGGGCCGCCAAACAACAATGACGGCTGCAACCAAAAAAAAAAAAAATGCCGGGCATTGTGGCAGGCGCCTGTAGTCCCAGCTACTTGGGAGGCTGAGGCAAGAGACTCGCGTGAGCCCAGGAATTGGAGGTTGCTGTGAGCTGTGATGCCATGGCACTCTGTCCAATGTGTCAGCTTGAGGCTCTGTCTCAAAAAATAAACAAAACAAAAAATACTAGGTATATACCTGCCTTTTAGATTTTTTTTTTTTCTTTTTGAGACAGAGTCTCTCTTTGTCGCCCTCAGTAGAGTGCCATGGCGTCATTGCTCACAGCAACCTCAAACTCTTGGGCTCAAGTGATCCGCTTGCCTCAGCCTCCCAAGTAAGCTGGGGTTACTACAGGTACCCACCACACACCTGCCTATTTTTTTTTTTTTTTTAAGAGATGAGGTTTTGTTCTTGCTCAGACTCGTCTTGAACTCCTGAGCTCAAACAATCCACCCACCTTAGCCTCCCACAGTGCTAGGATTACAGGCGTGAGCCACCATCCCTGGCCTTATACCTGTCTTTTAAAGGAATATATTTGTTTTATGTGTTGCTGGTTGTACACTTAATTCTTTGCAGAAAGCAATGTGTCCATTAGCCATTATAGTATTCATTTTTGTGTGGCAGAATAAAATACTAATGGCCTTATTTTATGAACTATGAAAATAATTTACAGTCTGTCAACAAAAATAATCCTGAGTCTTTTGACGTCTGTCATATAATATTAACTTAATGTCATTGGTGTTGAAATTTTTTTCTAACTAATGATAATATTTCACATATCTCGCATAGGTCTTTTACATTATGATCTTACTAATAATTCTGGGAAATGACATAAGAGAAGTCTGGCTTTATGGTTTTAAATTAGACTGTTTCATTCAAACATTAAACATCTCCAAGGTACTAACGATCTCCTGATAGTGACAAACTAATCTGTCATTTTAAAACTTCTTTGTTTGGGGAGAGCCTTGAAACATGGAGTGTTATCAGAGAAGATTCTGAAGCAGAAAAGTGCTGTCGATTGATAAAAGTCTGCATAAGTTACAAGTAACGAATTCTCTGGTCTGACAGTTGATGGTAAAGCTGTGTAGCCGGAGATTGCAAATGGGTTTTCTGAGATAATATTTGTGAAGCACTCCTTCACAAATATTTGTGACTCTCTAAATTTTATTTTGTTGTATGTTGAAAGCAACATACTTTTATGTATGTCTGTATTGCGGTCTATCAGTTTTATTTGTTGTTGACTTTTTTCCAAGGCAACTATCAATGTCCGGCATCCTGGTTCTCAGTTGGATTAATATTTTCCTTTGTGGTTGGTTGAGAGAAGGAAACAGGCAGTGGATAGTCATTTGTGCAGAGTCACCTAGCAAGTGTAGTCTGCCTTCTGGAGGGGAGAGGCCAGGCGCACAGTAGGCTCTCACACAGGATTCCTAACATTTAGGTAATTATCATTGGAAGCTTTTTCTGGACCTTTGTGAAACGATTTTAAAGTACAGGGTAAAGGTTGGAATGAGGGTTGAGATGTACATAAATTTTAACGATCCTTTTCCTTATCCGTAAAATGAGGGAAAATGTAAAGTGCCCTGCAGCCTCTCTGGGCGGTGTTTGGCTAAGGGTGTCCTCATAGCCATTCATTAGTGAACACTTGTGATGTTAACCCAGTAAGTCCCCCCAGGGCTCAGGCCTCCCTGCATTACTTAGGGCAGGCAATATTATAACTTCCATTTTATACCTCAAGGAAACTGAGGCCTAGATTTGGCTGCGATTCATACCCAAGACAGTCACATATGCCCTCAAGAAATTTGTAAGTATTTCTGTTCAATATTCTGAGGTTTGAAAAAAAGATCAAAAAAGAAAAGAAATTCACAAGTAAGAAAGATAAATATTTCATTAAATATATGTGAAAATGTTCTTTAGAGTATGAAGCACTGTGCAACTATATCATTCATTCATCATTGTGATCATCTTTATCACAATTATTAATGTTATTGTTGCCCAGGTTAGAGTAATTTAATAAAATATTTTCTTCCTTGCCAAATGGCAAAGCACATTGATTTTCTGGTTATGAAAGTAATACTTGTTTTTTTAGTTTAAGTTTTAAAAATTGAACAGTATACATGCATACAGATATTTTAAAAATCAGGATAGCATAACTCACCTAAAGATAACTGCAGATTTGTGTATTAATATGTCTATGAGGTTTATCATGGGGGCACCAATTCTTCCACAGTTCTTGCTCAGTGAGGGTTTTGAAGACAGACACCTGCCCTTCTGGATGCCTGCGGTGGTTTGGCTGAGATCCTTTCTTGAGTTGGGCATTTTTCCTGACCCCCTCGCCCCCCACCCCCATTGACTCTGTGGTATCCAGAGAGTTAGTAGAGAAGACTGAGGAGACAGCGATTCTTTGTCAAGTGTTCGGGATGACGTATGTGGTCCAGGAATCATTGCTGCCTCCCCGTGTAAGTGCGGTTGCCTCGAGTGTGTTTGCAGTTAGAAATATTGAGGAAAGCAGAGTGAGTGTTTCTGAGGTGACAGATACGAAGGGCTGAAATGAGGGCTCAGGTGCAGGCTCTTTGGTCATCTACATGGGAGCCCTGCTTGTTATTGGCAGGTGGGATATGGCTGTTTTTCTTTGTTAAATTTTCTTCATTTTGCTTTTCTGCATTGTAGTCTTTTCCTGGAATTAGCATGGATAAAAAGAAAAGGTAACTTTAAAAGTTGTTTTTTTAAAAAATATAGAGCCTGCCAGACTTCTGAGCTAGATTTACCTTGGTTTGTGGCCTTGGCTAAGCTTCTGAAAGTCAGTTTCAACAGTGAAGTGGTGATAATATTTCCTTCTAGAATTGTGTTGAGCAAGAGGGATCTAAAATGCCATCCTCATAACATGCAGAGTTAGTCATTATTTGCTATTATTGGATCTGAGCGCATATGAAAGCATCAGAACTTTTTTGTAATTTGAATTTTGTATGAGTTGAGATTTTAGAGTTGTCTGAGTTTGGAGGCTAATATTAGACAAGTTGTATATGTGTATAAACTGTTGCCTCTGAACTTGTGAGGGTGCTACATGTCCTTCAGAGTGAAAAATGTCTTGAGGATGGGTGGATGGGTGGCTCCTTCTTAAGGATGACGGGGTCCCAGGTGTAGCTCAGAGGTCTCAGAGCTGTCACAGGGCGCGTTAGTGGTGCGCATGTTTTAGTGTTGCTCGCTGATTTGTGATCACAGCTGCTTTCTAAGGAGGCATGTCATTTCTGGTTTTTTCACTTCAGACTGACTTTGAAATCTTTCTTCAAAACATACCACTAGTTTCTGATTTCTTCATACCGGACTGGCCTATACAGAGGTCTCCTTTTCCTTTCTGGCCTCCATTTTGGTGAATCAACAGTTAATATTCTTTTTTAACCTATCTTGTTTTAAAAGCCCTGGCACCCTCAGCAAATTCTGTCTGACTCAGGTGCCTAGGGAGGTAGCAAAGAATTAAAATTCAAGGACGGGAGTGATGGGTCCTGCCTACCTTAGCACTCTGGGAGGCCGAGGGGGGAGGAATGCTAGAGCTCCGGAGTTCAAAACCATTCTGAGCAACAGCAAGACCCTGTCTCTACCAAAAGTAGAAAGACTAAGCAGGCATTGTGGTGGGTACCTGTAGTCTCAGCTACTTGGGAGGCTGAGGCAGGAGGATGGCTTGAGCCCAGGAGTTTGGGATTGCTGTGAGATATGATGGCACTCGAGCCTGGGCAACAGAGTGGGACACTGTCTCAAAAAAAAAAAAAAGAAAGAAAGAAAGAAAAAGAAAAAAAAGAATTGGAATTCATTTTTGGATTCCCCTCCATGGTCTCCTGTGTCTCCAGTCCCTTCTAATCTTGATGTCTACCAGACTAATATAAAAAATCACAAGCTAGCAGAAGTTATTCTCCAACCTAGTGTGTTGAATCTGCAGAAAAGTCCCAAACATTTGTCTGCAGGAATGTAGAGTCTACTGGTAATTACACAAAACTGGGGTTTCCTCAAGGCTTCCCTGGACACCCTGTTAGAACTCTGCTCTGCTCTCCATCCCCAGGATTGTTCAGTGAGCTCATAAACTCTAAACATATTTGTTTTTTCAAAATTCATCAGGAGGTCTTCCCCTCCCCCCTCAGCGGTTGTCTTATTGAAGAACTAAATAAAAAGCATAAATTCACTATGTGTCTATATCTAAAAACATCATGTAACCGTTAGGAGTTTGTAACCTAAACCAACAGGTACTCTAGTTTTATAAAGATGTATTATTTGTAGGGCTTTGTCTTCTGTAACTGCTTGTCCTTAGAAACCTGCCTGTCGAGAAAGGGGATTTCTGAGTATTGTTTGTTAGAGAGAGCTTTCAGCACTTCTCAAACCCTTCTGGCAGGAACGTAAGAATCAACAGTACAGGGATAAAGAGCCACTGCTGTGGCACGGAGTGTAAAGTTGGAGCTGGAGTTTACACCAAAAAATATAATTTGGGGAGTAAATCATGAAAAATTTGTTTTTCCAACAGTCTATATAGTTGAGGTTTATGTTACTATAAGAAGGACATTTTTACATATTAAGATGTGATATGAATGTGAATGTCTTTGAATAGCTTTTTCTTTTTAAATTTCAGGTTACTGTGTGGGTACAAACAACTAGGTTATAATATTTGTATTTGTTGGGTAGAGTCCCACTTGTAGGTTGTGAATGTGGGCATGTGTTAGATTGTCTGCTGGCTTCATATTGCTGTTGAGTATAGTGGATACTTGCTTTCCCATTCTTGTAATACTTTACTAAGAAGAATGTGTTTCAACCTCATCCGGGTTAATATAAAGTTATAAAGTCTCCATCTTTTTATGGCTGAATAGTATTCCATGGAATACATATACCACATCTTGTGAATCCATTCCTGGGTTGATGGGCATTTAGGTTATTTCCATGTCTTGGCAATTGTAAATTGAGCTGTGATAACAATCTAGTGCAAATATCCTTATGATAAATTTTTTTTTCCTTCTGGGCAGGTGCCTAGTAATGGGATTGTGGGATCAAATGGAAGGTCTAATTTGAGTTCTTTGAGGATTCTCCATATTTCCTTCCAAAGAGGCTGTATGTGTTTGCAGTCCCACCAACAGTGTAAAAGTGTTCCCTTCTCTCCACATCCAGAAGCCAGCTTCTACAGCCGTGGGACTTTGTCATGTGGGCTAATCTTACTGGCATTAGGTGATGTCTCAGGGTCATTTTGAGTTACATTTCTCTCATGATTAGGGACAATGAGCATTTTTTCATATGTTTGTTAGCCATTCATCTGTCTTCCTCAGAAAAGGTTCTGTTCATATCTCTTGCCCAGTGATAGATGGGATTGTTGCTCTTTTTTTGTTCATTAATTTAAGTTCTCTGTAGAGTCTAGTTACCAGCTGGTTGTCAGATTCATACCCTGCAAATACCTTTTCCCATTCTGAAGGTTGTCTTTTTGTTTTACTTGTTGTGTCCTTAGCTGTGCAGAAGCTTTTCAGCTTAATTAAGTCTCATTTGTTTATTTTTGTTGTGATTGCCCCTGAAGTCCTTTATCATAAAATCTTTCCCTCGTTCAAAATCGTCAAGAGTTTTTCTTACACTTTCTTCTAGGGTTTTTATCGTTTCATGTCTTAGATTTAAATCTTTTATCCATCTGGAGTCAATTTTTGTAAGTGGTGAAAGGTGCGGGCCCAGTTTCAGTCTTTTAAATGTAGTTATCCAGGGATTCTCCCAACACTATTCATTGAATAGGGATTCTTTCCTCCAGTTTGGTTTATTGAACATGTGATGGCATTAAGAGACTGGTTTCATCGCTTTGTTTCCTATTCTGTTCTGTATGTCCGTATTTCTTTTTTGTGCCGGTACCACACTGTTTTTTTTTTACTGTGGACTTACAATATAACCTGAAGTCTGGTAGGGTGATGCCTCTGGCTTTGTTTTTATTACTAAGAATTGCCTTAGCTAAATGGGCTTTTTTCTGGTTCCATGCAAAGTTAAGAACTGTTTTTTGTCATTTTTCAAAGTGTGAAGTTGGTATTTTTTTGTTTTTTGTTTTAGGACACTATTAAAATTTGCTTTAATACTTCTTTGGGGGAAAAAATACCACATTTTTAGTAAATGATGAGAAACATTTTTACAGTAGTAGTAGGGTATTATTTTTAATATCTATTATGCCATAAATTCATAGGGAAAGGTTGACAAAGCATTATATTACTATTATGCCATGAATTCATGGGGAATAGGTTCCAGCACCTTATATCACTGTTACATTGGGGCTGTTGGTTTTCATGTGTGCTGTACTGTACACCTATTGTGCCATGAATTCATGGGGAATAAATAGGTTCCAGCACCTAATGTTATGGTTCCATTGGTTCTCCTGTGTGCTATGTTAGATGCTTATTATGCCATGAATTCACAGGGAACGGGTTCCAGGAGCTCACGCTCCTTTCCGTTGGTTTTCACAAAGTGGGCTTCTCTGGGTGGAGCAGGCTGAACCCAGGTAACTTTCTCTTTGACTTCCTTCTTTTTCAGATCATTTTCCTTCACATATTTCAAGAAGCTATCTTAGCTCTTAGCATGTTTAACGTGCTTAATACGAACATTAATCCTCTTGGCAAGGATCTTGCCCTTAACGTGTTTGTTTACAACAATGCCAACAGCGTGCTGGGTAACACTGTAGACTCTTCCAGTTTTGCCATGGTAACATTTGTGTGGCGTGCCTTTTTGAGCAGTGCCCATTCCCTTGATGTCTACAGTATTACCTTTCTTGTAGATTCGCATATATGTGCCTAAGGGAACAACTCCATGTTTTCTAAAAGGCCTAGGAAAAGAGGTGCCTTTCCTCTTTTCTCTTTGTGTTTGTCATTTTGGTGAATTACTGGAAGGTGGCATCTCTGGCCGAAAGGAAGTTAAGTTGGTATTTTAATGGGGATTGCATCGAATTTGTAAATTACTTTGGATAGGATAGACATTTTAACAATGTTGATTCTTCTCAGCCAAGAGCATGGTATGTTCTTCCATTTCTTAATGTCTTCTGCTATTTCTTTTCTTAGGCTTTCATAATTCTTTTTGTAGAGGTCTTTCCCCTCTTTTGTCAGATATATTCCTAGGTATTCCATTTTCTTTGAAGCTACTGTTTAGGGAATTATGTCCCTGATTTGCTTCTTGACTTGGCTGTTTTGGGTGTATACAAAGGATCGTGATTTGTGGACATTGATTTTATATCCTGAGACATTACTATATTTCTTGATCTTTTCCAGGAGTTGTGTGGTTGAGTCTCTGGCATTTTCTAAATAGAAGATCATATCATTGGCAAAGAGTGAGAGTTTAACCTCTCTATCCCCAGGGGAGCCTTCATTTCCCTGATTTCATTGGCTAGAACTTCTGGAACTATGTCGAATAGTAGTGGTGACAGTGGACATCCTTGCCTGGTTCCGGTTCTAAGTGGAAAAACTTTCAGTTTTACTCCATTCAGTATGATAGTAGCTGTGGGTTTGTCATAGATGGCCTTAATTCTCTTAAGAAATGTGCCACCTATGCCTGTTTTCTTAAGTGTTCTTGCTAGAAAAGGATGCTGAATTTTGTCAAATACTTTTTCTGTAGCTATGGAGAGGATCATACGGTCTTTATTTTTGCTTCTGTTGATGTGGTGAATTACATTTATGGATTTGTGTATGTTAAACCAACCTGCATCCTTGGAATGAAACCTACTTGAATGTGAGGTGTAATTTTTTTTAATGTGTAGCTGCAGTCTGTTTGCTAAGATTTTATTAAGTATTTTTGCATCAATATTCATTAGTGAGATTGGTCTGTAGTTCTCCTTTTTAGTTGGGTCCTTTCCTGGTTTTGGTATAAGGGTGATAATTGCTTCATAGAATGTGCTGGGGAAGGTTCCTTCCTTCTCAGCATTTTGGAATAGATTCTATGATACAGTTGCAAGCTCTTCTTTGAAGATTTAATAGAATTCTCTTATGCAGCCATGTGGTCCAGGGCTTTTTGTTGTTGTTGACAGCTTTTTCATTGTTTCTTTGATTTCAGTGCTTGATATTGGTCTGTTCCAGAGATCAATTTCTTCCTGGTTAGGTCTAGGGGATGGTGTGATTCCAGGTATTGGTCTGTTTCTTTCACATTGTCAAATTTCTGGACATAGAGGTTCTTGTAGTAGTTAGAGATAATCTGTTGTATCTCTCTGGTATCTGTTATTATTTCTCCTTTTTCATTTCTGATTGAGGTTATTAGAGATTTTACATTTATGTTTCTAGTTAATCTGGCCAAAGGTTTATCAATTTTATTTATCTTTTTGTAGAACCAGCTTTTTGCTTCATTGATTTTCTGAATGGTCCTTTTGTTTTAAATTTCATTTATTTCTGATTTAATTTTGGTTATTTCTTCTGCTAGGTTTGGGATTGGATTACTCTTTTTCACTTCCTTGAGATGTTATTCATTAGGTTGTTGATGTGCTCTTTCTGTTTTTTTGGATGTAGGCCTCTAATGCGATAAATTTTCCTCTTAGGATTGCTTTTGCAGTATCCCATTGTGGCTTCAATGTTATGTTTAAGAAATTTAATAATTTCTTTCTTTATCTCCTTCTTGATCCAACTGTCATTCAGCATAAGGTTGTTTAGTTTCCATGCCTTTGTGTGGGGATGAAAATTTTTGTTGTAGTTGAGTTTCACCTTTATTACTTTGTGATCTGAAAAGATACAAGGTATGATTTCAGTTCTTGTAATTTTATTGAGGTTTGATTTGTGTCCTAGGATATGATCTATTTTGGAGTATATTCCATGGGCGGACTAGAAAAATGTATATTCCTTAGCTTTGGGATGATGTGTTCCATATATGTTTATTAAGCCCAATTTTTCTAGGGTCACATTTATTTAAGTCCCATGTATCTTTGTTTAGTTTCTGTTTAGAGGAGCTGTTCAGCTCTGTCAGCAGGTTGTTAGTCTCCAGCTATTATGGTGTTATAGGATATCATATTGCCCAGACCAATAAAGGTCTGTTTCATAAAGGAGCATTTAAGTTGAGTTCATAAATACTTAGAATTGAAATATCTTATTGTTGTTTTGTGCCCTTGACCAGTATAAAGCGACCATATTTGTCCTTTCTTAACTTTAGTAGCTTTAAATCCACTTGTATCTGAAAATAAGATTGCAACTTCACCTTTCTTACGATTTCCATTTGCCTAAAATACTGTTTTCCAACCCTATGTCTTAAGCTTTGTTTTGTTCTTCAAAGTTAGGTTTATTTCCTGGAGAAGCATATGATGGCTTGTGCTTTTTTTATCCAGTCAGGCAGCCTGTGCCTCTTCAGTGGGAAATTCAAGCCATTTACATTTATTGAGAGAATTGGTAAAAATCACTTGCTTAGTTGTATCCTTTGCACCAATTTGAAGATAGGTTTTGTCCTTTAGTTTCTGGATGTTTACTTTGGTAGTGGTCCTTTGTGATGGTCAGTGTGGAGAATAGGTCTAAGTATTTCCTGTAGAGCTGGTCTTACTGTGGCAAATTTCTTTGATGTTTGTATGTCAGGAAAGATTTGATTTCTCCATTGGTTTTGAAGTTTAATTTAGTGGAACACAGAATTCTGGGCTGAAATTGTTTTGTTTAAGAGTGTTAAAGGTAAATGACCACTTTCTTCTGGCTTGAAAAGTTTCAACTGAAAAGCCCACTGTCACCCTGGTGGATTTGCCTCTGAATGTCAATTGGTGTTTATTCCTGGCAGCTTGCAAGATTTTCTCTTTTGTCTTGACTTTGGACATGTTTATTACAATATGTCTTTTTACAATAGATGCTTTGTTTGTGTTGAGATCATCCAGGGTTCAATATCCATCTAAAAGAAGTGTGTCAGAATTTTTGATGATGTTTGGGAAATTTTCATTTGTGATATCCTCCAGTAGGGTTTCCATTTCTTTGGGTCATTCTTCTTCACCTTCAGGAATACCAATAACTCGTATGTTTGAATTTTCATGAAGTCCCATAATTCTCCTAAGTGATCACTCTGATATTTCTGTCTCTTTAAATGCCTGGGTTAGCTCAAGATCCTTCTCCTCTAGCTCTGACATTCCTTCTTCTTCATGGTCTAATCTGTTATTGATACTTTCTACTGCTCTAGTTCCCTGATGTTCCAGTTCCCTGATTAACTCCTTTAGTTCCTTAATCTTTACTATATTCTTTCTAAGTTCTTCATATCTTTCATTCATTATTTGGGTCTGTTTTTGGATTTCTCTTTGATTATTTTCCACTTTCTCTTTAATTCCCTTTATTGTTTTTGCCATTCATAGTTTAAATTCCCTTTTTGTCATTTCTATTATTTCTTTATAGGTAGATTCCTCTGCAGTAGCTACCTCTGTGTGGGATTTTCTCTATTCTGTTTTTTCATTTTGCCAGAATTTTTCTGTTGGTTCTTCCTCTTGTGTGCTTTCTTCTTGTTCACTTTCTTCTCCTACTTTTTCCTCTCACTTCCTCCTTCACTTTAAATTACCTGTCTCTGTGCTTAGGTGGTGAAGTGCCCTCTTTGCTTCTGACCTCCTTGTTGGCTCCTGGGGTCCCCTGCTGTCTCATTGTGCCTCTGAAGTGGTGTTTCTGGGCAGGACACCCCAGCCAGAGGCAGAAGGAATCCTCTCTCCCCTATCTCACTGCAAGTGACTGCTAAGAAGATGTCTCTAGTCTGCCATTTTGCTCCTCCTCCCCTTGAATACCTTTTTAGTTTTCCTTCATTCCTGGTTCTTTTTTGGTTAAACAAACATTTAACTAATACCATCTACACTCAAGTCACTGTTTTTTTTTTGTTTTTTTTTTTTAAGAGACAGATTCTCACTTTATCTCCCTTTGTAGAGTGCAGTGGCATCACAGCTCATAGCAACCTCCAGCCTCCCAAGTAGCTGGGACTACAGGTGCCTGCCACAATGCCACACTATTTTTGGTTGCAGTTTGGCCGGGGCTGGGTTGAACCTGCCACCGTCTGTATATGGGGTCGGCGCCCTACTCACTGAGCCACAGGTGCCTCCCAAGTTACTGTTCTGAATCTTGTTTGTGCTCATGTTTCTTTAATTTTTAAATTAATTACTTTTTGGAATTTGGTGATTCATGTGCATTGTACAGTAAGTTATAAGTGAAAATAACTCTTGCCTATCTCTTGGTCACCTGATTGCCTCAGCTCCCTAGTCTTCCTCAAACTCTACCAGTTTCTTATACATTCTCTCAAAGGGAATCTCTACATATACAAGTATCCATTTGTATGATACTCTCTTGCTTTACAGAGGTCATGCTAACATACTATAATAAATAGACTTGTGGCCTTCTCAGTGACCTGCACTCCTTTGTGTTCAAACTCTGTATAATTCTCATGTTGATTGAGCTTAGCCATGTGACTGGTTTTAGCCAATGGGAATTAGCAAGTGTAATGCAAGCAGAAGTGCCTGCATGATGGGACTTGTTCTTTAGGAATGCTTGCTATTGTGACTTGTCGTCTTAGAATCCAGGAGCCCCCAGCTGTGAGGTTCTTTCCCTATTAAGTAAAACAGCTGCATGGAAGACAGCTGAGGTCTTTTCCTACAGCCTTAGCTGAACCACCAGCCAGCAGTGGGCATCAGCTTGGCCTCCATGTGATGAATGAACCACCTTGAAAGTGAAACCTCCAGCTTCATCAGGACCCCAGAAGATGCTGTGTGTAGCAAGGACAAGGTTTCCCTGCCAAGCCCTGTCCAGAGTGAAAAACCGCGAGCTAATAAGTCACTAAATTTGGTGTCTCATGCAGCCATAGAAGACACATATTATATATATTTTGTCCCTTTTTTTCATTGAATAATATGTTAGCTGTTAAGCTATGTCAATACATATAGAGCTGCTTCATTCATTTTAAGAGCTGAATGGTATTCCATTATATATGGCTGTATAATAATTTAACTAGTCACTTACTGGTGGACATTTATGTTGTTTCTTTTCTTTCTTTTTTTTTTTTTTTTTTTTTTTTGTAGTTTTTGGCCGGGGCTGGGTTTGAACCCACCACCTCTGGCATATGGGGCTGGCGCCCTACTCCTTTGAGCCACAGACACCGCCTCATTTATGTTGTTTCTATGCTTATATAGCATTTAATATTTTTTGTTGCATGTTTCATTTTATATTCAAGCACATACATTTACTGAATAAGTTCTCTACTGAAGTAGAGTTACTGGGGCAAAGAGTATATAAATATGTCATTTTAATAGGTATTACCAAATTGCCCTCTAAAGAGGTTACACTACCATTAGCAACGTAGGAACCATGCCAGTGATTCAGCTGCCTGCCTGGTGAGCACCATGCTACAATGCAGTTGGAATGTTACATTACTCTTTAATATTTTCTCACCTATTTAAAAACTATTTGCATTTCCTTTTGAGCTGTTTTCTTTTTTTCTGTTTGGATTACTGGGCTTTTTCTTCTTTGAAGGAAGTTTTCTACGTATTAAAGAAATTAGCTCTTAATGTAGCTATGCGAAGCAAATCATGTCCCCCTGCCTCCCAGGTTCTTATCTTTTCAAACTTGATAGTTTGAGGAATATTTTTTCCTTATTGCAGATAGTTATATCAGTCTTTTATTTTACAGCTGTCATATTTTCTTGTTTTTATTTTGTTTCTTGTGTTTAGGCTTTTTCTGACTCTGAGTTTATTATAGATAGTCTCCTAAGTTTTTCTTCTAGTATTTTTATTAATTTCATTTTTTTACATCTAAGTCCTTGTTCTTTGAAATGTCTTTTAGAATATAGCTTCCTAATTTTTATTTTTCCAGATAGATTTCTGAAGTGACCATCCAGTTGTCTGTTAATATTGTTATGCCACGTCATGTTTACCACAGACTGTCGTGCTCCTTGTAATGTTGAGTCAGTGGTAGAGCACATCCACGACGGGGGTCCCATGAGAGTCTGTGGCCTAGGGACGCAGCCCTTGTAATGTGGTAGCACAAAGCATGATGCTTGTGTTTGTGGTTCTGGTGGTTTAAATTAACCTACTTCTTTGCCAGTCATAAAAGTCTAGCATGTACAATTATGTGCAGTACATAATATTTGATAATGATAGTAAATGACTATGTTACTGTATTTACTGTGCTTTAATCATTATTTTAGGGAGTACTCCTACTTACTAAAAAGAAGAAAAGTTAACTATAGAACAGTTCAGGAAGTATTTCTGCAGAAGGCTTTGTTGTCACATGAGACGACAGCTCCCTGTGTGTTATTGCCCCTGAAGACCTTCCAGTGGAATAAATTGTGGAGATGGTCATGCAGATGATACTTTGGAGGCCTAGGCTAATGTGCGTGGGTCTTAGCTTTTTTTTTTTTTTTTTGGCCGGGGTGGGTTTGAACCCACCGCCTCTGGCATTTGGGGCTGGTGCCCTATTCCTTTGAGCCACAGGCACCGCCCATGTGTCTTTGTTTTTAACAAAAATATTTTAAAAGTTAAAAAAAGAAAAATAGGAAAACTTGTAGACTAGGGTTACACAAAGACAATATTTTTGGACAGCTGTAAAGTGTGTTTGTGTTTTAAGCTAAATGTTACATCTTTTTCTTTTCTTTTCTTTTTTTTTTTTGAGACACAGCTTCAAGTTGTCGCCCTGTGTAGAGGGCTGTGACATGACAGCTCACAGCAACCTCAAACTCTCAGGGTTAAGCGATTCTTTTTCCTCAGCCTCCCAAGTAGCTGGGACTACAGGCGCCCGCCACAACGTTGACCCTGCTATTTTTTGGTTGTAGTTGTCACTTTTGTTTGGCAGGCCTGGGCTGGATTCAAACCCGCCAGCTCTGGTGTGTGTGGCTGGCACCTTAGCTGCTTGAGCTGCTTGAGCTACAAGCGCTGAGCCTAAATTTTATGTATTACAAATGAGTAAAAAAAAAAATTAAACAAAATTAAAATATTTCTAAAGTAAAAAAGTTGCAGTAAGCTAAGGTTAATTTATTATTGAAGGGAGAATTTTTTTTTTTTTTTATTTGATGTAGCCTAAGTGTCCGGCATTTATAAGTCTGCAGTGGTGCACAGGAGCATCCCAGGCCTTCACACTCACTCTACACTCACTCAGCCAGAGCAATTGCCAGTCCTGGAAGCTCCATTTTTGATAAGTACTCTGTATGGTTTTGCCACTTGTTATCTTTTATGCCATAGCTTTACTGTACCTTTGCTGCGTTTAGACACACAGATGCTTACCATTGTGTTTCCATTTGCCTGCAGTGTTCAGTATGGTAGCGTGCTGTGTAGGTGTGTGGTCTGGGAGCGATGGGCTGTCCCCCACAGCCCAGGTGTGCAGAGCCTGTGCTGTGTAGGTTTGTGTGAGTCCGCTCTGTGATGTTCACATGGTGACGGAATCGCCTAATGACTCCTTTCCCAGGCTGTGGTCAGGCTCCAGGTGGGGGGCATGAGTGGGTTTATTGAATTCAATAAACACTTGAATTGCTTTCTCCAAAATCACTTAATTATTCTCTTGTTCTCTACTGTCTTAGGAAACACTACAGTGATTAAAACAAAAAATTCTTGTAATTATTAATTTCCAACTAGTTTATTGTTCCCTTTGTGGATAACAAATCAACATTTATAGTCTCCATTTTAAAAGTTACTTAGACCTTCATCTTGTTAAACTCCTCACAAGCCCGAGTTGGAAAGACCTGCATTTGGTGTGTAGGGATGTGGGGATGATCCATCCATGTTCAGGGGGATTCATCTGAGGGTGACTAGGGTAGTGTACAAGCAGAGAGAAACATGATTTTTTTTTTTTTTTTTTGAGACAGAGCCTCAAGCTGTCACCCTGGATAGAGTGCTGTGGCATCACAGCTCACAGCAACCTCCAATTCCTGGGCTCAAGCGAGTCTCCTGCCTCTGCCTCCCAAGTAGCTGGGACTAC